>PVIJ01025337.1:0-10827 GCA_004024925.1 Scalopus aquaticus
CTGGTTCTGACACAGACTCGTGTGCCCTTGAAGACCCTTGGCCTGCCCTCAAGGTGGTGCTTGTTCTTCCTGTGTTTTCCATGCTGGCCAAAGTGCTGAGCCCCAAATCTGCTTAGAATTTACTTACCAATGTAACTGATGATTTCTCTGGCTGGGGAGACAGAAAGCACAGGAGGAATGGGCCAGTGCCAGGGCAGAGTGCCAGCAGCTCTCTGAGTACCTAGCATGGGTGCACAGGAGGAATGCGGAGTAGGGGGCATCACTGGCTGGGACCCCCTGGCAAGAGGTTTTGGGGAAGGTAGGACTTGGGAATGGTTGGACGGAAAAAGATGTTCTAAGAAGATGGTAGCCCAAGTAAAAGAAATGGGGGACATAATCAAAGACGCCCAGCAACGTAATTTGGCAAACTCAGAGACCAGGCACCTGCGGGAACTGAGCCCAGAGGTAGTGAGTGGTGGTGGGGGAGGGGCTGCAGAATGCCGGGCTAGAAAGTTTGTGCTGTGGGCAAGCACACTTTGGAGTTGGGGTTGGGAAGAGAGTGGAGCTAATAAGAAAATCGATTGTGATCTTTTCTTCTTTTCTTGCATTTCCTTCTGTTACTTTACATGGCAGCACCAACCTCAGGCTGGTACAGAAAAAGTCTGGGCTTGGAGTTAGAAGACTTGAGTTCACATTGTGGGATCCTCCAACATGTCACTTAAGTTCATTCTTCCTGGACTTGAGCTGAGGGTCCAGTAAGATGGGAGCTATGAAAATCCTTGGCAAAACGAGCCTGAGAGAGGCCGGCGTGGTCATTCTGGAGTTGGGAGATAGACTTAAAAGTTCTGAACACAGGATTGCAGTGGGTACATTTCCACTTGCTGCCAGGGTGTCCATGTGGATAAAATGGATTTCTCCTACCATCCAAGAGAAGTTGACAGTGCTAAATATAGCAAGGCAGGCCCATCTTCCCTCCTCCAAGCAGGCTGCCCAGACAGATGCCAAGGAGAATTTTTTGATTCCAGACATGCGGTGGTAGCCTCCCTGTCCCTAGCAGGAAACTTTCTTACCTCCAGCCCCAGCACACCCCCACGGGCTCCAAGAAGACAAATGGAGAACTTCACCCAAGCTGGTCATCAGGCCCTTTGAAAACATTTCTAGAACCGGAAGCCCCAAGTAGGATTGCCTATAGTGCCTCCAAGGGTCCCTCACTGGCAGGAGAGGGAAAGGGGTGATCTTTCAGGCAGTTCACAGAGACACATGGGTACATGCATCATGTGTACCCAAGCCCAGGACAAGGGGGGGAACCACAGACAGACGGGGACCCTGACTGGGCCCTCTCAGGTGGCAGGAGGGATGTAATTTTGTGCTACCTTTTCAGATATCAGTTTTCCAACAGGAGCCATAACTTGAAACCTAAACCCCTGTCACTCAGCAATTTTATGTTCAGGAATATATCTCAGCAAAATAGTCAGAGACACCTACAAGCATATATGATAAAGATGCACATCACAGAGTTAATTATAAAATTATTTTCACAATAGTAGGGCAAAATAAGTTACATATATCCATACAATGTGATGCTATCGAGCCATTTAAAAATTAGTTTTGAAGGATATTTAAAAAAATGGAAATACGTATAATTTTAAATTTGAAAATATAATACAAACACGGCTAAGAAATGTCTAATAATACTAAAGAGTACACAGACCTTAGCCCTTTAGCACTTCCCTAAGACAATTTCTGATATGAATTTCTTTTTTTAAGATTTATGCATACAAGAACTAGGGTGGAGGCCAGAGGTGTGTGGTGGTGAGTGGATTCACCAGAAACAGGATGGGGAGCAGAACAGGCAGATCTACTGAAGTACAGTGCTGAGGGGAGCAGCTGGCGAGACAGGAGAGGTCTGCTGCACCATGTGGAAAGCTCCTTGGCCGGGGATTGAACTTGTGCTACAGTGGCTGCCAGATGCTTCATAGTGCTGATACTTAACCCGTTTCACCACCAGGGAGCCCCTGATATGAATTTCTTAAGTATTCTGGATCCCTCTCTCTCTAAACAAATGATCTCATTCTATGGTCCTGTTCTGCATCTTATTTTTTTCTCTATCTAACCGTAGATCTGGGAGAGCTTTCCATCTTAGCACATGAGACCTACCCAATTCTCTACAGCTATGAACAGTCCATTGTTTGTATTAACATAGTTTATTGAACCCTTCTTCTATGGATGGCTGTTGACTCTTTCCTGGGTATTTTGGCTATTATAATGTTGCAGTGAATTGCTTGAGGACACATACATGTGTATCTAGATGATAGGTGATTCATGTTGACAGGTATTGACAGATATTATGAATTACATTATGAGATCACTCACTCAAGAAATATTTAATGAGTGTCTAATCTGTGCTAGGTGCTATTTTATGTGATTGAATTTTAAGATGTAGGACAAAAAAGGTGGATACCATTTCATATGCAAAATGCTCCCAGGTGTGTATAGAAGCACAGACACATGCAGATCCATGCCCAGGCGAGGAGAAAGAGGTGGTCCTGGTCCTCTTCCAGTCTGTGCAGGACAGATGCGCACACACGCACACATGGGCTGCAGGAGCACCGCAGGGTTCATTGCAGTCTTAGTGTCCTGCCTGGTCTCTGGCACATGGTAGGTGCCCAAGAAATTAATGTTCAATGAATCGAAGGGGCTCAGAAAGGCCTCCCAGGGCCTGGATTCAGCCTCCTGCTGAGTCCAGCAGGGTATCACCCAGGTTGAGGGACGAGGGTAGCAGACCTGGCAGGACAAGGGCCCAGAGGTGGGGATGTACACCGCGATTAGGGAATAATTTCCAGAATTAATGGTCCCTGGAGTTTTTGTTTTCTGCATCTGTGAAATTACTGTGCTGTGTTTTGCCCCATTCACTTTCCATTGGCCTCAACCCGCTCTACGTCATGCTCCCCTGTACCCTGAGTGCGTCCTTTGCCTTCATGTTGCCTGTGGTCACCCCACCTAACTGCGTCGTGTTTGCCTACGGACACCTCAAGGTTTCTGACATGGTATAGTCACTTTTATTTGCTTCTATCAGTTACTCACTGCTCTTGGGAGGGATGCCCCACTTATGAGTGATGTGTGATATCATGCAATTTGGGACTATCATCCAATGTCCAGATCACGCTCATTATTTGCACTTATATGCAGCTTCTTTTTGAAGTGACCTCAAATTTTCTAAACAATTCTGTCTCTGAGAGGTGAGAGGCAGGTTATCTCCTGTCTCCTCCCTGGGGGATCCTGAGCCATAACCAGAAGAGCTCTTGGAAGGGGTGGGGATGGGGTATCACATGTGGCCAAGATGGGCTTGGAAGCAAGACCCCGGGAGGATGGTCAGGAGGGGCAAGTCTGAGATGGGGACGGTGTGTGCATGACAGCGCATGTAGGAGGGTCGGCGAAAGAGGACAGATGATTCCTTGGAAACAAACGTATCGGAAAGAGGAGCTCTAGGTCTCCTCAGGCTTTGTCACCTCTGAGGAGAAAGGGTGTGAGCAAAGCGGGGAATCCAGAAATGAAGCTGAGGCAGATGCTAGTCCCACCCCAGAGCCTCCTGAGATCTTGGGGACTCCATGGAGCGCTCTCACTGGGTCCCTGAAACCGGGGTGCAAGCTAGTGCCAATCTGCAGGAAAATTATCTACAACAGGATTTGCAGGCGGAGGCTGATGGCACTTGGAGCGAACGCAGAGCGGGCGTCAGAGAGATCCACAGGGAGCGATCAGGAAGCCGCACGTGCTTGTGGGACCCAGTCAGAACCAGGCTCCCCAGTGGATCTCTGGGTGGCCTGGACCTGTGGCCTCATATCGTCTCCCACAGGCCCAATTTTCCAAAAGTTCAAGTGGACAGAGACCCCCACCCCTAACCTGCCAGTGTCACAGGATGCCACGAAGCTGTTGGTACTTTCTGGGCAGGAGGTTGCTTTTTCTGGGTTTGGGGTGAGCACAGCACGTGGGGTCTGGGAGGCCGAGCCAGCCAGCCTGGGTCCCCTTCTCCCCCACATGAGTGCCCACTGTGCTGTTCACCTCTGTTCTGACAGCTCAGCAGGCTCCAGGGGACTGGCTGACCCTGTTTTTGTTTCTTTCCCAGGTGAAAACAGGACTAACGATGAACATAATTGGAGTCTTCTGTGTGTTTCTGGCGGTCAGCACCTGGGGAAGCGTCATATTTGACTTGGATCATTTCCCTGACTGGGCAAATATGACGCATGTTGAGACTAAAGAAGCCACAAGACCAGCCACACAACCCCTGCATTCCCGAGAACTCCTGAACCTCTCGGCACACCTTGCAGCACAGCTTTGGGCTTCATACCCCAAAGTGATCAGCGGGTTACCCACGCCTACCAGCGGAGGGTTGGCACACACTGAGACAGTCAGTGTAGAGTGCGTGTAGCCCTGGACATCTAAGGGCATCACAGACCTGTTATTGCGCAATCTTGGGTGGCTGATTGCCACTTGTCCCTCTAAGAAGTTGGGGGACACCAACTGCTCGGGGGCTGCATAACTAGTTAGCATGCCAGGGTCTCCTTCGTTATAAGAATTAGCCAGACAAATCACTCCACCAACTAAGAATGGCCATGCACTACCCACCCACGGAATCGAGAAAGAACCCTCAATCTGTCAATCCTGTCCATGTCCAGGCCGGGTGAGGTTTCCCGTGTTGAGTCAAATTAAGCCGCAGGCTCCACTCCTGGTGGTGCCTTCCGTCAATTCCTTTAAGTTTCAGCTTTGCAACCATACTCCCCCCAGAACCCAAAGACCGTGGTTTCCCAGAAGCTGTCCGGCGGGTCATGGGAATAATGCCACCGCATCGCCCTTCAGCATCGTTCTGGTCGGAACTACGATGGTATCTGAGAATCTTTGAACCTCCGACTTTCACTCTTGAATAACGAAAACATTCTTGGCAAATGCTTTCACTCTGGTCTGTCTTGCACCACTCCAAGAATTTCACCTCTAGCAGCACAATACGAATCCCCCTGGCCATCCCTCTTAATCATGGCCTCGGCTCCGAAAACCAACAAAATTGAACCGCAGTCCTATCCCATTGTTCCTAGCTGCGGTATCCAGGAGGCAAGGGCCTGCTTTGAACAGTCTAATTTTTTCAAAGTAAACATTTGGGGCCCTGCATGACACTTAGCTAAGAGCATCGAGGGGGCGTCGAGAGGCAAGGGGCAGGGACGGGTGGTGGCTCGCCACGCGGCAGACCCCCAGCCCACTCCCAAGATCCAACTACGAGCTTTTTAACTGCAGCAACTTTAATATACGCTATTGGAGCTGGAATTACCGAGGCTGCTGACACCAGACTTGCCCTTCAATGGATCCTCACTCAAGGATTTAAAGTGCACTCATTCCAACTACAGGGCCTCAACAGAGTCCTGTATTATTTTTCATCACTACCTCCCCAGTCGGGAGCAGGTAATTTGCACACCTGCTGCCTTCCTTGGATGTGGTAGCCTTTTCTCAGGCTCCCTCTCCAGATTCAAACCCTGATTCCCTGTCACCTGTGGTCACCAACGTAGGCACAGCAACTACCATCAAAAGTTGATAGGGCAGGGCCTTCCTGGTGGCGCAGCGGTTGAGCACTGCACTGTGGAGCTGTGGGCAGCGCACGATGCGGGTTCGATGCCCATCCTGGGAGAATCCCCCATGGTGTGGCAGATCTCTCCTGCCTTGCCCGCTGCTCCCCTCAGCAGTGTATTTCTGATCTGCCTGTTCTGCTCCCCACTCTGTCTCTGGTGAACCCTCTCGCCGCCCCACGCCTCTGGCTTGTACCCCAGCTTGTATAAATAAATCTTTAAAAAAAAAAGTTGATAGGGCAGAATTTCAAATGGGCCATCACTGCCACAGGGGGCACACAATTGGCCCAAGGTTATCTAGAGTCATCAAAGCCACCGGCACCTGCCGCCAGGCTGGAGCTGGACGAAGGCTGACCGGGTTGGTTTCAATCTGATAAATGCACACGTCCCTGCAACAAAGGGGGTCGGCGCCCGTCAGCATGTATTAGCTCTAGAATTGCCACAGTTATCCAAGTAGGAGAGGAAGGAGCGACCAAAGGAACCTTAACTGATTTAACGAGCCACTCGCAGCTTCACCTTACCGGCCGCACTGCTTAGACATGCCTGGCTTCATCTTTGGGACAAGCATGCGCTACTGGCAGGATCGGCCAGGTAGAGGGGGCAGAGAGCCGGGGGACTGATGCGTCTCCGGGTTGGCCCAGGCAGGCCTGCCGTGGGAGTACAGGGGTGCACCCGTCTGGACGCCGGAACAAGGGCGAGGGCGCTGCAGTGGTAGCAGGACTGGGAAGGGGGGAAGGACCAGGGATGGCCCGAGGAGGGCCTCCCTGCCAACCCCCAACCGGAAATGCCCCAAGAGGCCCAGAATGATGTGGCAGGCCGGTGGCCATCTTACCCCCCCATGCCACTGCCAGCTTCCAGGTACCAGCTCAGAGCCGAGGACGGGGCACCAGGCAGACCTCATCAAGGTGCAGGGAGGGGGGGAATGGCGCACAGCCCTGGCGGGCAACACCACCTCTGCCTGGGGGTCCAGCCTTAAGCTCAAACAGCCTGCATCCAAGCGGGAGGGGGAGAGGAGAGACGGTGCGGGGCTGGGGTGACAACAACCACATACGCATGCACGCCCACATGCAATGCCCCCCTCGCCACCATCTGACCGGGGTTGTTGACATGATGTGGAGTGGGGGGACGCAGCAGGCTCAGCTGGGTCAGCGATGCTCGCCGGGCACACAGGCAACCCCCCCCCCAAGAGACTGCAACCCTGGCACAGACGAGCAAAGGGCAGGAGAGCAGACAGGAAGCGTCAAAGCCATAAGATACATGGCAGGGGGAGAGGGGGCCGCCCCCCGGCCAAGCACGGTGAAGGCAGGCACAGGGAGGGGACCCACCACGGATGAAAAACAGCCAGTCACTGGGGATGGAATCCCACAGGGGTCTCACCGCCACAGGCCCTCTGAGCACCATGGCGGTCCCAGCAGGAACTGAGCAGTGACTGACCGCCTCCCACGGACCCAACCCAGCAAACCACCTCCACGTGAGAGAAGCCCGGGGAGCCCCCAAATCATCAGCTGCTGGCAAGGCTCTTCCCCACCAGGGGTGCTCAGCAGCCCTGGGGCAAAGGAAACCACTCTTCACACACACACACACACACACACGGCCCAACAAAGCCCCCAGCCCCTGCAGTCCCCATCCGATGGCATGGAGGAGAGGGGATAGAGAGGAAGGCAGCGCCTAGGAGAGATGCATGCGCAAAGCGAGCTTCAACAGCCAACAAGGGAGGGGAGTACAGGGACCCTGGGTGCAAAGCACACCCAGAGAGCTTCTCAGGGGCGGCCTCCAAAACCAACCAGGCCTCCATGGAAAACATGCACGGGAATACCACCACCACAATACGAGGGTGGTCCTGCACCCATGCCTGGGGCACCGGCCGGCCCCTTCAGCCAGCCCAACCAACAGTCTCTCCACAGGCCCCACTCAAAGAAGCCACGTGATGCCCACCTGGTGGGGCAAAGCTCGCTTCCATCTGCTTCCCGTCCATCCATCCCCGCCCAGTACCGCCATGGGGGGGGGCCTTTCCATGAAACCTGTGCGACCCACTGATGCCCTTCCCCTAGGGAGGCAGTCCAACCCCCGCAGCTCCAACACCACCAAAGGCTGGCTGTGGCTAAGCTCAGGGGAGAGCCTGGGCTCTCGAGTTGGGGTGCTTGGGGGGAGGTGAGCACACCCCTCTGCAACCAGGACTGTCCCAGTGGCACGCAACACACCCAAAACACCCCAACACAAAGCCAAGCACCACAGGGCAAAAAAGCCTGGGGCCGGCCTGGTGGGACCCTCCCCCAAAGTCAGAGGGGGAAGGCACAGGCCGTGGTAAGCAAAGAGCAGCGCTTGGGGCCAATCCCTTTTCACCCCGTGCAGCCGCAGGGGAGGGGAAGACGCTGGAGGAACCTTCAACCTCTTCCCACAGGGCGGGTGGGGGGGAGGTTAAGGGGCAACTCTGCCACCAGTGGCTAACATGGGCACAGAAGAGGGAGGGGGGAGGAGGCACAGCCTCAAGGGGGATGCAGTACCCCTAAAGAACATGCCATGCTCCCCTTCTCTCCCTCACTTTCCTCGAGATTGCTAGAGAAGACTTTCTCACCGAGGGCTCATTGGCCCCCACCAGCAAGGTGCACCCCTGCTTTCCACGGGGGTCACAGGAACATCAGAGACAACACAAACCCCCCACAACACCGGGAGGGCGAGGGGGCAGGGGTGGTCTGCAGTATGGCCAAGGCACAAAGGCAACATGAGCATTTGCGGCCGGGTCTGCAGGCAATCCCAGGGCAGAGGCTCACAAGAGCCCACCAACCCAGTGCCTCCTAGGCTCCTCCAAGGTAGGAGGAGGTGGCTCACACACTCAGCCCGCCACGATCACTCACACATCCACATGCAAGCCTCCACGCAGAGGAAAGCACAGGGCACGTGCTCGCCAAACGCCAATACACTCAAGACCCCAGGCTGACAGCGCCAGCCAGGGGCAATGAGGCCACCAACCCCCAACAATAGCGGGGAGGCAGCCATGCCAGCCCAATTTATAAACCAAACTTGATGCCCCCTATTCAGAAGAAAGACATCTCTGATGCACCAGAACAGGCGACCCAAGAGAAGGGACACACCAAGAGCCAGACTGATGTCACCACCGGCATCATGCATCTGATAGGACGACCCAGAGCGCTCCAGGAGCTCCAGACAGCCAAGTTGGGACACAACATAGCAGGCGCGTGCTGAGGCAGAGAAGTGGGCCCCAACCCAGCCGAGGGAAGGGACACCCCAACAACACAGGTCCCCCCTTTGGCGAGGGGAGGCGAGAGCAGGCATGCACACTGTGTCAAGACCCTGATTCCACCCATGCCACAAGGTGGCCATGGGTCAGGAGTGCAAGATCAGGCCAGATTCCACAACCCCCCGCCTTCCACACACCACCCAAGCAGGCGGGGAGGAGAGACGAGGGGCCCCCGCAGACAGAGCGAGAAGAGGGGTCCCATTCACCATGAACGTCCGTCCCTCACCTGGCGCAGTTTAGGCCCGGCCCAGGAGAGCACAACATCACCACATCGATCAGCCGGGGGGAAGTAGGGGAGGACCCCCCCCAGGGGGAGGAGAGATGCCCAGGCAAGGACGGCCGAGCGGGGGCCAGAGGCAAGCAAGGCCCAGCTCCGCCCTTGCACCAGACTCTTTCAACCGCAGTGGCTGGCGGGACACCCTGGGGGGAAGCTTGCCTGACAGGCAGCCCAGGAGCCCTGGGCAGGGCAGGGCCCCACCGAGGCCACACCAGGGTGCCTGCGGCAGCAGGAGCACACGGAGTAAAGGTCCCCAAAGCTCACTGCCTTCCACCACTGCACTTGGGCCCCAGACCATGGACTGGGACCACGGCTGGACTCGAAAGCCAGAACACGCAGGCCCCTAAGGCGGGCAACTCCGAAGCCAACCCAAGCAGCAGGGATGGGGGTGGTCCAGGGGCGCCAGATGGTCAAAGCCCAGGCCAAGCAGGAAGCCCTGCACGTAGAACAAGTCCAGGAGCCATTCCCACATTTCCTCATCAGAGCCAAAGAAGAGCATGTCAGCACCTAGCTGGTGGCACAAAATGCAGATTTCGGCCCACAGATATCATGGTGTCCAGAGATGGGCGGAGCTACAGATCACCGCGGTCCTCCTGGGACTGCAACCGGGTCATCCACTCCCGTGATGACCCCATAGAGGCTGTCCCCTGAGATACTGGGGTCATCTGGTCGACCTGAGGAACATAGAGGAGCTGGGAGCCCTGGTGCATTAGCGCCCTGGGTCCCGGGCCACCCGCACTGGCAGGGGCTGGTCTGCTATTGCTGCTGATCAGGACTTAGAACTAAGTTTCCGCACACACGCCTTTGAACACGGGGCGCGCCAGGGGCCGCCACCGGGGAGCCAGCAAGAACTCCTTCACAGTCCTCAGGGATTGGCAAGAGACTAGTGGGAGACAAAGTCCCAGGCCCCAAGCCAGGGTGCGCCTTCCTCCTGGGATCTCTGGGATCCCTCCCGGGACTTAAAGAAATGAACTTAGCAATGGATCCTCCGACCTCCGGGCCCCAGGCCCCTCAGGGGCCGCTGCCAGACCCGTGGCGCACAGTACGACCCACGTTGCACAACCAGGACGGACAGGACAAGTCCAGCCCGTGCAGATAAATGGGCGCCCGGCCGCAGGACGCCCGCTCCCTTTGTTTCGGGGGAGGCCCGGGCCCGCAGGTGGGGAGTGGGGAGAAGAGGGGAGGGGCGCCTGTCCCGTCACCAGAGGGTTGTTGGTCAGCCCCCTCGGGCAGCCCACCAAGCCCGGCCCATCCGAGAGGGCGGCAGCAGCCACGCCCCTATAGAGCTGCACCTACAATCCTCAGCCATCAGATGAGCCCCACAACGCCAGACCGATCCTGCTAGGGCAGCCGACCTCCCGGAACTCCGCCTCCTGTAAGGCGGCCAAATCTCCTCCCATCGATGCTCCGGCGGAGTGCTGCTATATAAAAGCGGCCCTCAGGTAGCGCCCGACAACTGGCGCGAACAGCAGCGGGGCCAGTCCGGATTTCAGGCCGCTCGGATGCCCAGTCTAGTCTCAGTTGGCCTGGTTTGGTCTGGGCGGCCAGCGCAGGCCTCTGGACCCGCCGACATCGGCTCCCCAGAGAGGCCACGAGCGGCAGCCGGCCTACTGGGGAAGACTTAACACAGGAAAACCGTCCCAGGTGTTCAGACCACCACAAAATCCACAAGCACACCACAGCCAGCCAGTCCCTGGGGAGGG
>PVIJ01025338.1:0-10826 GCA_004024925.1 Scalopus aquaticus
GGGGGGGGGGGGGGAGCATAAGGGCACAATTGTAATAGAAAAGAATACAAGGGACCATGGAGATGGATCACGTGTGAATTGGTGGTGGGCTACCCAAGGGGAATACAAATGTAAAAGACATAAATAACAATAAAAATTTAAAAATAAATAAATAAATAAATCCCTTTCCAATAAATACTACAAGAAATCTTAAAATCTAAACCAACATAGGAATGAACGGGAAGAACTGAACAAGGTACCAAAAAGAACATGAAATAATGAACAAAACTGCATTACAGATTTCCATGTTTCAATAATCACCTTAAATATAAATGGGATAAACCCACCAATAAAAAGACAGAGTAGCATGCCAGATTAGAAAACAGAATCCAACCTTCTGCCGTCTCCAGGAAATATACCTAACTGCTAAAGATAATACATATCAAAAGTAAACGACTAGAAAACAATTCTATAAGCAAATAGCCCCCAAAAGAAGGTGGGGGCCTTCTTATATCAGATAAAATAAACCTCAGGCAAAAAAGGTAAAAAGAGACATAGATGGTCACTATATAGTGATATAAGAAAAAATATACCAAGAAGATATAACACTCATTAATACATACTCACCAAATGAAGGAGCACCAAATGCATTAGACAGTTACTATCATCTCTGAAAACAGATATTACAGAAAATACATATGTAGTAGGAGACTTCAACACTCCACTCTCATCAAGGTACAGAACAACAAATGATACAATAAATAAACAAGGACACAGCAGCTCTTAATAAAGATCTAGACCACATGGGCCTAACAGACATCTAAAGGATATTGCACCAAAAAAACCAAATACACATTTTTCTCAAGTGTACATGGATCAACCTCCAAGATATCCATGTACAGGGATATAAGACAATCCATATACAGGGATATGACAATCATCAACAAATAGGTGAATATCAAAATCATACCACCTCTTTTCTGACCATAAAGGCATCAAACTAGAAATCAACTATGAAAAGCAAGCAAGGAATCTCCACCATTACTTGGAGACTGAAGAACATATCACTGAAAGACCACTGGATTAATGTGGAGATAAAAGAATAAACTAAAAAATGCCTTGAGTTGAATGACAATGAGGATACAACTTTCCAGAATGTATGGGACACAGCATAGTATTAATAAGAGGAAAGTATACAGCAATACAGGCTCACATCAAGAAACAAGAAAGAACCCAATGAAACTATCTCATCTCCCATCTCAAAGAACTAGAAAAAGAACAACAAAAGAGCCCAAAAGCCAACAGAACAAAGGAAATAATAAAAATTCAAGCAGAAATAAATGAAATAGGGGAAAAAAAAGCCAATCCATAAAATCAATGAAATCAAGAGCTGGTTCTTTGAAAATATAAAAAAAATAGACAAACCTCTAGACAGGCTAACAAAGAAAAAGGGAGAAAACTCAAATAAATCAGATCATAAATGACAGATGAGAAATTACAATAGACAAAGCAGAAATCCAGAGAATAATCAGAGGTTACTATGAACACAAATATGCAAACAATTTCAACAATCTAGATGAGATGGACAAATTCTTAAAACTATACAATCATTGAAAGCTGAATATAGAAGAAATAGAAAACCTAAATAAACCAATTACATATTGTGGGGAAGGCAAGACCAGAGCCAGATGGAATACAACACACAGATGTCTCCCTGCTAAGTGAAGACTTAGAATTCTGGCATTCTCATAAGTCAGCATATGAAGAAGTGGTGATATTAAGGTCAGGGACTTTTGAAAGACTGTACTCTTGGTAATGATGTCATCAACATGGCAGTGTAGGGATGCTAGGATCAATTTCTCTCCTAAACCTACTTTAAAAATGACTAATAACAAGCTCTTAGCAGGACCCAGATACTTTAGGCCAGCTAGAAGACATCAGTGATTCATCAGGATGTAAAAGAGCAAGAAGGGGACACAGGAAATGAGGAAATCATGATCCCAGGCTCCCGGCCAATCCAGAGCACCCTGCCTACTAAGCTGGCCTGCATTGTACAGCCCAGATTGGAGCCCATCTTGGAACACACAGCACCCCCACCCTGCTACATATGGAACTCCTGGATAACCACAGGTGGGCAACCAAAGCCTCAGCACCAACCACCAAGTCCACAGGAGCCATCCCTTTATTTTTACGCCCTTCCTCAAGACAGAACGGGTCCAAGCTCAGGAGTAAACCCCTGATAGGAGGCACATCTCACTCAGCAATCTGTCTCCACCTAGTGATCATGGCAAAAACACCAGCCACCAGCACCTCTTGAGCACTGAGCTTAGTCACAAAATTAAAAAATCCCACACCTCCAACCAAAGCTTAAGGTTGCCATGCCCTGTTGCAAACATGCAACTGCCCACTGTTCCACCAGAAAGTGGATTCCACTTAGTGGGCCAACCACCACTGGTAGGGCAATGGTCAGAGTCTCGCAGTGGCAGGTCCTACATCAGGGGCCTCTTGATATCCCAAGCCCTTTGTTTGAAGGAAGCCACAGGAGTCCCCACACTTGCCCTGGGCTACCACAGGGGCCCAGACAGAGTATAGAACTACACATGCCCCCAGATACACTGGAGATCATCAGAGACTTCTGAACACCCCAAAGGTGAGAAATTATGATCCCAGTGCCTACAGCCTGCATCCCAGGAGAGTATAGGACCTGAACTAAAAACTGTTCTACAGTTCTTCTTTCTCCCTTTCTCTTTCTCTCCTCTGAGACTCATTCAGAAGAGACTTGAACAGTTTAACTCAGAGGTGCGTACTACTCAGTCTTCCTGTGCCACACACCGGCACTGTGTCCTGGGAGAGGACAGAGATCCAAGAGGCAAATCTTGTCTTTTTTTTCTTTTACCTGAAGTTTCTTTACTTTCTCTAGCTCTTCCCTTTTTTTTTTTTTCCCTTCCTTTGTGCATGGCTTTATTTCCATGAGTTACACCTCAAAGAAGATAGCAGGCACTGGGAAGACTATCCCACTCAGCCTTACTGTGCCCCCTTGCAGCAGACCAGACTAAAAGAGCAACTCCTAGCTCCTTGAGAACCAACAGAGTTGAGTTGCAACTCTCCCCCCACCTGTTTGCGTTTTTTCCTGCTTCTGTTTTTTTCTACTTTTCTTTTTTCTATCTTCATCATTATTATTATTTTTCACTTTCCTTCCTCTTTCTCCTCCCCCATCCTCTCCTCTATCTCTTATATATTCTTTGCTTCTCTCACCTTTTTATCTTTTTTATTTCCTTGTCATTCTTTTTTTCTTATTTCTTCTTTCACTCTTCATTTTCTTTCTTTCTTTTTCTGCTTTGCCAAGCCACAACCTAGAGGGATCTAGCACTTCAACAGAGAATTACATCCCACTCAGCCTGCAGGAACATCCCAGAGGATTGGGCCTCAGCTTGTACCACTCCACACGAGACTCTTGACTACCCCAGGCTGAGACATTGGATCTCATCCTACATGGGGGAGCTGAAAAGGCAGGGTCTTCTGGGGCAAATCAAGGCTCACAACATCTGCCACAACAGACAATATCCAGGTGGGAGTTATGAGACGCCACCACCTCTAGGCCGCTCTCATTACAGTATTCCCTGATGCCCAGTAGGAGAGCCTAGAAGAGCCACTACTGACATGAATCACTGGGCGGACATGCACCCAGGCGGGAACTGCAAGAACCCCCCCAAACTCTCAAGAAAGATAGCCCCCAATGCTCGACCAACGGAATCAAATTGAAAACCCAGAAAAAACCACCAATATATGTACAACTAATCTATGACAAAGGAGCAAATAATATGCAATTGAACAAGGACAGTCTGTTTGAAAAATGGTGCTGGGAAAACTGGACCGCTACATCCAAAAGAATGAAACTAGACTACTACCTCATGCCACACACAAAAACCAACTCAAAATGGATAAAAGAATGTAAGACCTGAAACTATAAAATATATAGAAGAAAACATAGGCAAAACACTCCATGACATATATATCAGAAACATGTTTGATGATTCATCTCTAGAAGCAAAGAAAATGAAGGAAAAAATGAACAACTGGAACTACATCAAAGTGAAAAGCTTCTGTACAGCAAAAAAGACAATAATCAAAATGAAGAGACACCCTACAGACTTGGAAAAAATATTTGCACACCTTACAACTGATAAGGATCTACAAAGAGTTTACACAACTCAAAAAAAAAAGCAATCCATTCAAAAAATGGGCAGAAGATATTTTTCTTTTTCCTTCTGACTTATTTCACTGAGCGTAATCCCTTCCAGCTCCATCCATGTTGCTGCAAAAGGCATGAGTTTATCTTTTTGACTGCTGAATAGTATTCCATATGTATATATACCAAATTTTCTTGAAACAGTCATTTGTTTTGGAGCATTTAGGTTGTTTCCATATCTTAGCTATTGTAAACAGTGTTGCAATCAATACAGGAGTGCAGGTTTCACTTACAGGAGGAATATTGGAAAACCAAAGAAGGAGTCAGGAAAAAACAAAACTAGCAGGCAAAAGATAAAGTAAAGACCTTCAACAGAGTAGGGGGAGAGAGAGGGATCAAAACAGGGGAGGGAAGAGGGCAAGAGACTATGGTGACAGTTCATAGGTGACTTGTTGATGGGAATTCTATGTGGATTACACTTGAGAGGAAAACTCAAACATTGTACAAAGATGAACAATGATGTAAAAAAAATACATTTATAAATTTTCAAAAGCAAAATAATTGACATATTATTTTGGAATCATAAAAAAACTGGGCATAAGAACTTAAAAGACACTTCTCCAAAGAGGAAATGCAAATGGCCAACAAGTATATATTTTTAAAAAAGCCCAACATCATTTATAATCAGGGAAATGCAAATCAAAACCACAATAAAACACCACCTCACACTGGTAACAATGGCCCATATTAAAAATACTGGCAACAACAAATACTGGCGAGGATATGGAAAAACAGAACCCTCTTACACTGCTGGTAAGATTCAATCTGGTCCAACCACTATGGAAAATTGTGTGGAGGGCCCTCAAATTGCTAAAAATATCTACCACATGAACCAGCAATTCCATACCTAAGAATCTACCCAAAGGAGACAAAAACATTAATTCAAAAGGAAACCTACACTCCTAGGTTCTTTGCAGCCCCAGTTACAATAGCTAAGATATGGAAACAACCTAAATGCCCTCAAAACAGATGACTGACTGGTTCAAGAAGATGTGGTATACATACACAATGGAATACTACTCAGCAATCCAAAAAAATAAAGTCATTCCATTCACAGCAACATGGATGGAACTGGAAGGAATAACGCTCAGTGAAATAAGTCAGAAGTAAAAAAAATTTTCAGATGGTTTCTTCTGCAAAGATGAACTTCCTCCTCTTGCTTGCTGCTTTTTTTAGTGCTATGTTCAATAAATCTAGCTTAGTACCCTTCACTCTGTGTCTGGTGAATTCTTTCACCCCCACACCACCAGCCACCACTTCTCCCCATGACATTTCTCCTCTGTGATATGAGATATACCTACTTTACATGCTCCTGTGAGTTGATCGAGGGTGCTAATTTAATGTATATGGTGCATCACTTTTCTTTTGCACTATGAACATCAAAATAGCTCACAAGACTCAGGCTCATCAGTCTCCAGCGAAGGTAGGGACTCAGAGAACTATGAATGTTTTAAGTCTTCCCTCTCCCAACCCCTAGTAGCTCATACAAATTCTTCAATATGGGCAGAGGCCATACTGGTAAGGAGGAAGGGGAGAAGGGAACCACTTTTGAGTTCATCCTAAAGATACAACTTAAACTATTTCAAACAACAATAGGTGGACATAGTATTAACAAGAACATTAAAAAGTGTAATCTTGTATGCCCTTCAACCCACAGGAGAATTATGAAGATAAAAAAGATGTTATATTAGTTACATTCCACATCTCCTAAGTCTCATGACGTTAAAGAGAATCTCTAATTTTCAGAATTTAAAATTACTTCCTTACGCAAAGTTCCTGATTTCCATTGGTAGAAATTCAGACACCAAAGGAGCCAATAGAGAAATAATGTTGAGCTGAGGCACTCTGGAATCTCGGTTCTAAAAATGTGACTTCAGACCAATGTTATCAGCAATAGTTGGAGTTAATTAGAAAGATAGGCTCAGGTCCTACCATATACAAATCTTTAGAATCTATTCATAAAGGAATCTACATAATTTCCAGGTGATCTGTATGTATATAAAATTTCGAAGCAATGTCTATAGGGTCAGGATCCACCTCTAATTATACCATGCATGCAGTCAACACTTACTAAAAACACCAAACATACCACTATATATAATGTACAATTTCCAGAATGTTCATAGGTTAGGACAAAAAAAAATGTAACATTCGTAAAGTGCCATTCTTCTATTATTTTTGGCAAAAGTCTTAGACATTTGCTAAGAAAAATATAAGCAGATGCTTACTGTTCCATCACACTGGCCATCTTTAATCCTCAGATACATCTGTGCATTTTTCACACTTTCAAACATGCAAATTCCAGAGCTGATTTTATGCACTTTCCAGTAGGATTTTTCAGACTGGTTTCCCACTCCAGTGCAACTCCCATCAGGCTGCAGACACAAGGCCTGGCATAGGCTTGTAGCAAGTAGAAGCACAGCACTATTGAGGAACACACCCTTTAGAGCAACAAACAGAAGAAGCATAAATAACAGTCTCAAGTTATTTAGAGAAAGACTGTGCTAGAGTCTATTATTTTATATACCTTGCAGTGATCAGGGTCTTTTCAGAAATCTGACAGTAAAAAAAATGAGGCAAAGAAGGAAACAATTTAACTGCTATGCAAGTTAAACAAAACCAAAGGTGGTTGTCTGGTTGACTCACTGTAATTTAGATCAATTATTATTTATTAAGAATGCCAGGGTCAGCATCAGATATTACTAAGATTCAAAAATGATACAAAATGCTTCTCTTATGAAATGTACAATCACCATAAAAAATAATTTTAATATTAATACAAACCAGAATAAAGATAGTGTGACGTAAGAGCACTGGAATTATGGAGTGCATTCTATGGATAATAGTTATATGTATGTAGGAACAAAAGAATGAATGAAAAGAGATGTCAAATACAACTGAGGTATATTTAAGTAAATTCTATGTAATCAATAACTTAAGAAGTTACAAAAAGTTTATGAAAATTAATTAGAATACACTAACATGTAGAGAAATAAAAAAAAAGTCACAGAAGACAAAAAACAAATAGCAAATAAGCATAAGGATATGGTTTTCCTTCAGAAAATTGCCAAAGTTTGGTTTTTGTTTGTTTCTTTTAAGGACCATACACAACACTGAGGTCAATGAGAGACACTCATACACCACCAAAGAGAGTCAGGTAGAAATGAATTTTAACTTTGTCCAAAAAGATCCGAACTTTGCCCTTGACTTCTGAGAGATAATATTTAAACCTTTGAAATATCATGCCAGATAGAAGTGTGTTTGTTTCCCTGGGGGTCTTGGACCAGCCAGACAGTAAAAATGTGAATTAGGGTGGGAGTTTTGAGTCATAATATTTCAGCTGACCCTTTAAGAGATTAGAGATCTAGATAAGCTCCCTACATGATGAAACCCCAACAAAGACTCTGGGTACCAAGTCTCAGGTAAACTTCCCTGATTGAAAATGTCCCATGTGCACAGCCACATATCAATGCCGAGAACACAAAGCTGTGCTGACTTCATGGGAGAACAGAGCTAGAGGTTCCACAATTGGCATTTTTCCTAGACTCTGCCCTATGTATATCATCCCATAGCTGATTTTAATCTGTACCCCTCTGCAAACATGAGTAATAAACAGTAAACACAAGTATAACAATATTCAGTGAGATTTGAATCAGTCTAGTGAATTATCAAACTTTGTTAGTGGTCTCAAGGAACTTCAAATTCTGGTTAGAAGTGAGGGTGGTCATCTGGTCTGTTCCCTAACTTCCTTAACTTTGTTAACTTTGTTAAGCAATGGCTTAACTTTCATAGGGTTAAAAATTAATACATTTCTGGAAAGAAATTTGATACTATGTTCCCAGAGTGTTTTTTTTTTAAAGGGTGAATTTTTTTTAAAGATTTATTTTATTTTTGCATACAAGCTGGGGTGGCAGGCCAAAAGTGTGAAGTGGTAAGAGGGTTCACCAGAGACAGAGTGGGGAGCAGAACAGGCAGACTGACCAAAATACACTGCTGAGGGGAGCAGTGGGCGAGGCAGAAGAGGTCTGCAGCGCCATGTGGGATTCTCCCCATCTGGTCGAACTCGCACAGTGGCTGCCAACAGCTCCACGGCGCTGTGCTTAACCCATTGTGCCACCAGGGCAGCCCAATGTTCCCAGAATGTTAAAGGTTTCATATTTTAACCCTAAATTTCAATTCTGAATTATCTAAGCTAATAAAAAAAATAAGATATGTGGTTAAAGACATGTATCAAAGGATATTTTGCAGTAGCAAATGAAAAGATTAAGATGAATGTCTGTGAGGGACTCTGGCCATATTGTACAATATATGAACATACAGACTAAAGTACCTTTATCTGTAGTTTCCTTTTTTTGGTAACGTCCTTATCTGGTTTTGGTGTTAGAGTAAAGCTGGCCTCATCAAATGTTAAAGGTTAAAAAAATGCCCACAGATAAATATATATCTTATATTTGAATATTATGCAACTATTAAAAATAATGTTTTGAGGGGAAATAATCATTTGAAATGCTTATTTTATCATGATCATAAAATATTTTGAAGATAAATGACTTTGATTTGAATCATGATCTATCATTTACTAATTCTGTTAGTTGAGCTTTTTCCCTGCAAATCTTTTCTTCATGTTTAAAATATTAATAAGCTCTTAGTAAAGTCCTAGCAAAAAACAGACAAACTCATAAAATGACATCTATTATGTTAACTTGAAAATAGTATTATTTTTAAGATAAATTTACAAACACATACTTTAAAGAAACATAAGCTTTATGAAATGATCAAATATATACATCACTCAAAGTGTTTAAATATTCTAATTGCTAGAAAAATACACACACACACACACACACGCTACACATATACACACATTTGAATCCCAAATATAAGATTCCTCAATTTTTTATAGCAATTCCACATCCACAGTTTTAATCTCTGACATCAGTTGGACATAGAATCCCATCAGTTTTATTGCTGCTAATCCTATGATCCCTATTGCCTTTCACAATCTGGGTAAACATAATAGCAATAGACATTAATGCCACCTAGTGGAAAGAGACAGCATTACTGCATTTATGACTCAATTTAAGACTTAAGAGAACAAAAGAAAAGCAGGTATTTAGCAATATAAACTTTAATGACTGTTCCATTTTACCTTGACAAAAACCACAAATTCTTTTGAAAGGTCTGCATAATTTGCTGATGATTCATTAGCTATTTTGCCATGACGATCAAAAATAACTGTGTGGCCAGGAACCAGTGCTGACTCAAGAAGTGCAGAGCGATTGGGCTGCAAAAGCACCCGCAGCTCAGTTGAAGCACCACCACCAGCCTAAAAAGAAAAGGAAAAAATATCTAAATTAGTCATGGAAAACAATCAAATTAAACAATTTTTATATCGTATATATGTACAGGTCTATTCAATTCTATAGAACCCTGGAACCATCTATATATAACCTCAAGTTTTTATAATTAAATTGTTGACTCCCCAGCATGATTTACAATATCTGGCTCCAAGGATTTTCTTCTTCTCATGATTTCACAGAATATATGGTAAAGTTTTGGGAAAAACAACTCTAATGCCAGAATATTTTAATGATATGTTAATATGCATTTTATTATATCAATTTTCACTTCTTCATTTTTGTCTTCCTAATTCAAGATTATTTGAGGCTAAAGTTGAAATCAATAACTGTATGTTGCAAAGTTTTGCTATCAAAATATTAAATAAATGAAGGAATTTATGCAATAGGGTGATAGCCTTGGTTCAGAGTACTATTTTAGGCACTCCTTCTTCCACCTAGCACCCAAGTGAAGCATTTGCGATAAAAAGGAATGACTTGAACCATGATGTTAAAGCTACCAGGGATCCTCAATAAAGTTCACTTGTCTACTATGGAATGAAAGTAACAGAGTTAATTTGTCTTCAAGAGACCATGTGATATCTGATGAGTACAATCAGCAGTGACCAATGTGGACTGAACTAAAAGTGCCATTATCAGATACTCTGAGAACCCATAACAACTAAAATCTTGGGTAAGATGAGTTTGATAATAACTAAGATGGAATCTCTCACCAACCTAGAAATTTTAAACCTCGACCAGACAATACAAAAACATAAATAGGTGAAATTGTGGGTTTTGTTCAAATTACATACTCTTTGAATGGGCCTTTAAGAAGTCATAATGTGTCCTGTTGAAGGCTCATTAGAATTTTGAATGATTTTATCACAATGGACACAGCAAAAATAAAAAAAATAATCAGAGACTACTATAAACAGCTATACGGAAACAAGTATAACAACCTAGAGGATATGGACAAATTCCTAAAACTATACAATCACCCAAAGCTAGACAAAGAAGATATAGAACACCTAAACAGACCAATCACAAGTAGTGAAACTGAACAGTAATTAAAAACCTCCCCAAAAACAAAAGCCCAGGACCAGATGGTTTCACAAATGAATTCTAACAAACATTCAAAAATGAAATAGTCCCTATATTACACAAACTCTTTCAAAAAATCGAGAAGGAAGGAGTACTACCAAACACATTCTATGAAGCAAATATTACTCTAATACCAAAACCAGACAAAGACAATACAA
>PVIJ01025339.1:0-10828 GCA_004024925.1 Scalopus aquaticus
CATAAATAAATAAAATCTTTTTTTAAAAAAACACATACTGGGTATGACCAGAACAGCATTTAACCTAGGGGTAGTCATCCCCCAGTACTGACGCAAGACTCTTCTGATAACTCTATCCATTGACTTGCAAAATACGAACTTTTCTACTCTGGCTGATGAAAACCAGCAATGTTCCCAATCCTGTGTGTGTTCCAGTTTATTCTTAACACTAATCTTTTCAAATGGTTCTTCCCTTGCTTTGATAGTTCCCTTACAAACACATGTTCTTCAATATAATAAACTCTTAAACAATGAAGGCATTAGGGGCACCAAACCCATGCTCACTTGAAAACCAAAGTATACCTGTTGATTCCCCAAAATCTTAAATAGGCTGACTGGCAGCCTTATATATAATGTCAATAGTAAATTAACACATATTTTATATATGTATTATATATTGTATGTTTATAATAAAGTAAGCTAGAGAAAAAAAATGTTATTAAAAAATCATGAGAAAATAAATTTATAGCACTATATCGCATTTGTTAATACTGTAAGTTTATGTGTCATCTACTTACAAGAAAGTCTGCATGTATGCAGACCCAGGCAATCCAACCCAATTGTTCAAGGGTCACTGTACTAAGAACTCAGGTCTCTGGGGTTCTCTATCTTACAGCTCTTCTTTCTTTTTCATGTGAGGATTTATCTTTCATCACTCAATGATCAGTCCTCATTGCATGATTTTTGATTGTTTCAGATAATAGCATAAATCTGGACCCTGTTATTCCATCCTAACCAGAAATAAAAATTCCCCCATGAATTCTTGACTTGAACTAAGAAAAACATTTATGCTTAATTTTGATTGTGACTGAAATTTTGTGATTTAATTTTTTTGATCCACTCTATATTTTAAGCATTAGCTGAATTAGTATGATGTTTAAAATTATTAGAGAAATGGATTAAATATTAGCAATATATAGCATACCTTAACTGGTAAGATTGTTTTGGAGATTCGGAAGATGATCATTACAAATTGTTAAGAACTATCAATTCATCTTATCACTTTTTCCTTCTTAAATATGGCACATGCATAGATTCTTTACTTCATGCTTAATATGAAAAGAATGCCAGACAGGTGGTTGTCATTTGTAAATAAATTAGTTTTCTAGGCAATTTTATTGATTAAGTAATACTTTGATTTATGTGTTTATTCTAGATTTCAGGCATGGTGCTATATACATACCACTAAAATTATTTTATCATAATTTTAGAGAGTTGGAAATTTAAATGGAATTCCTCTGATAAAGTTCTCCCATTTATGCTGATTATATGTTGAAGAAAATCTCATACTGAAAATCAAGGAAATTCACATGCCATGGATTAACTGTGAAAGTTTAACATTTTCTTATAACTGATTAGGAAGTTTGCCTCTGAAAATTCCATGTAAATTTCCTGTTGAAAATCAATGAAGAATGCAAAGATTTAGTCCACCGTTCTTCCTCTTTTCTGTTTTGCTAAAGTAAATAGTATTATCATTAGTTAGAATTATTGTTCACACCACTGATGTATCTCATATACAATTATGAACACTTGGTGTTTTCAATATACTTTTTTTTTTTTTTTAGTACAATAGATGGTGAGCAAAATATTTCCCTGGAAACTATCGTTTAACAGTAGTTGAAGACTGGAAATTTTTTTTTCAAGGATTTATTTATTTATGCATACAAGCTGGGGTACAGGACAGAGGTGTGGGGCAGCAAGAGGGTTCACCAGAGACAGAGTGGGAAGCTGAACAGGCAGATCGATGGAAATACACTGCTGAGGGGAGCAGAGGGCAAGGCAGGAGAGGTCTGCCCCGCCATGTGGGAATCTCCCCGGCTGGGCATAGAACTCACATCGCCACTGACGACAGCTCCACAATGCAGTGCTTAACCGCTGCGCCACCAGGGAGGCCCGAAAACTGGAACTCTTTGATCTGCACTGAACCCTGCACGCTCATTCTTTTGGGTATTTAATTTTTAGGTTGAATTTTAGATTAAAATAATTGATGGTTATGGCTTTAGAAAAGAATGGGGGCTTGATGCAATATATATATATTTATTTACCATTCTAGAAGTCAGAAGTTAAAAAAACAGTGTTGACGGTGCTTTGTTCTTTCAGTAGGATGGCTATATTCCTTCTGACCCTTCTCTTTTAGGATAATCTAGGAATTACCACTGTCAGCTTCCAAGGTGACCTGCATTCCTTGGCTCATGGGTCCATTTCTCCATCTTCAGAGTGTGTGATTGCAACATATGGCTCCTTGGTCAAACAAGTTTCTTTGTCTTTTACTTTCTTGCCTCCGTTTTAGGAGACTCTTTTGTTGCTGTTCTTATTGTTGTTTTAATGCTAGGCTCACCCAGATAACCCAGATCCACAGAGATCCCATCTTGCTAGGGAATTCCTTCTCAAAATCTTTCAGTTGATTGGGCCTCCCTGGTGGCACAGCGGTTGAGCGCTGCGCTGTGGAGCTGTCGGCAACGTGCAATGCAGGTTCGATGCCCAGCAGAGAGAATCCCATATGGTGGGCAGACCTCTCCTGCCTCTCCCGCTGCTCTCCACAGCAGTGTATTTCTGATCAGCCTGTTCTGCTCCCCACTCTGTCTCTGGTGAACCCTCTTGCCGCCCCACGCCTCTGGCCTGTACCCCAGCTTGTATGTATAAATAAATTAATCTTTAAAAAAATAAATTAAATAAATTAAAAAATAAAAAGATCTTTCAGTTGATCACATGGTGGTGGGCACTGGGTTGTATTATTCAGTTTGCCACAGTCATATTCTCACATTCCTTTGATATTTTTTTCTTAACTATTCACTCATGTAGAAAAAAAATGTTCATCATACTTATCATCAGAGATACGCAAATCAAAACCACACTAATGCAACACCTTACATAAGAGACAATGGTTCATATCAAAACGATCAGAACAAGTTCTGGCAAGGGGGTGGAGGAAGAGGAACCCTCTTGTACTGCTGATGAGAATTTAGACTGGTTTAGCCCTTTTGGAGAGCAGTGTGGAGGTTTCTCAAAAAACTAAAAATGACTCTGCCATATGAGTCAGCAATCCCACTCCTAGATATCCACCCCCAAAAATATAAAAACACTAATTTAAAAGGAAACCTGCACTCCCATATTTATTGCAACACTATTTACAATATTTAAGGCATGTAAACAACCAAGTACCTGAAAACAGACCACTGGTCAATAAGATGTGGCATATATACACAATGGAATACTACTCAGCGATCAAAAAAGACAAACTCATGTCATTTGCAAATAGGGGTAGAGCTGGAAGTGACCGTGCTAAATGAAATAGGCCAGAAGGAGAAAGGTAAGTACCAGAAGATGCCAATTATATGGAATATAGAAAAAATACACAAAGGGTCATAGACAAACTTTAAAACCAACCCTTGAAAACTGACCACAGATACTCAAGATTTCAGAAGAAGACAGGGAGGGACAGGAGTGAAAATGGGATGGGGAAGGAAATGGATTACGGCAGAGGACCATAGGTGATTCAGTGATGCCAACAGTGACTACACCTGAGGAGAGGAATCCTATATTGCCAAAACATTAGCAAGTATCTAAAATAATGATACTTTAATAATAATAAATTTTAAAAATTCTCTCATGTATGCCACCTCTCTGGCTCCTATCATCACTGGGTTTGCAGTGATTATTACTAAACTAGCAGCACTGCAGTTAGAAATTGCTTGTGAGACTCACAAGACACAAAAAGATCTTAACTAAACAGCTCATGTACTTAGCTTTACTGATGTAAACAAGACAAAAAGCACAGTAGGTACAATATCATCACCTCATCAACAGGCCAACCAGTATGCAAGAATACAGATTCTTTTGCTCCTTCACTTACACATAGCATGAAAATCTGGCAAGCACATGAGCCAACCTATGTGGCATCCACTGAGATACAAATCACAAATTCTCAGTCCTCCTTCCATCTGCTCATTATAGCTATATCATCATCATAGTTATAATCTATAGTCATCTAAATTATTTATTAAATACCTTGTTTTTTCACTTGGATATGTAGATATGAGGAGAGATATATGTGTTTATATATACAGTATATTGCTATATCTACTTAGCTATTTTAATAGAAATCTGAAACTTAGCCTCTCTTTTCCAAAGGCTGCTCTTCTGTACTCCTCCCTTCTAGGTCACAGAAAACTGCTTTCTTCCAGAGGCTCAGCACCCATGTGTCTTATCTTTTTGTCATACCATATACACAATCTACCAGTAAATCATATTGGTCTAACCTTAAAAACACATACAAAACTCCAGATAACCACTCAGCTCTCCCAATGCCACAATCCTAAACTAGGATATCTTGCCTTGATTATTACAAGAGCCTCAGTATCCCCTCCTCCACCTCAGTCTAATGCCAACATAATAGTTAGAGAATTCCTGACTGGTCATATTTTCAAACACATATTCTTGGCTCAAACCCTCTCATCATACCCCATTCCTCTCAAAATAAAAGGATGGACTTGCAATGTGCACATGAAGTATTATGTTATTTCAAGATATCTAATCTGCTCTTGAAGAAGTACATTATGTTAACAGAAAAAAACCTTTGAAAGCTGAAAAGATGTATGAAAATTTAATATCACTTTCTAAGGAAAACTGTGCTAATGGTATCTATTGAAAACACAAGGTATTTCTGAATAAGTGCACATTTATTAAAGCTTTCCAACAGAGTATATAAAATTGCTAAAGACAACAATACAATAATCAGTACAATAAGGATTCATATGTACATGTATGGAACAGGGTTATGCTCTTTACCTGGACTATCTCATTTAACCCTCACAATACCAAGAGCTAGAAATCACGATTGGTCTCAATTTTGCAGGTAAAAATCCTATGCTCAAAGAAATTTTTAAAACCTACCTAGAGTCACAGAGATGGTATTAGCAGACCATCAATAAGAGACTCTTACTCAGAAAGCAAGCAGAAGACTTCTGATGCTATACCACTGTTAATTACATAGACTATTGTCCTTGAATGTTGTAGCCACGTTTGTACTAGCACTTCCAATATAAAAGCCTCATATGAGTGTCTCTGCAAAACTGAGTCCCTCTTATTCTTTGATACCATCTGTGATCATCCCAGCAGGTGTTAATTGTTCTTTTGATAATATCCAAACTAATCCTATAAGGCTAACAGTGGGAGTGTGGCCTACTGCAACTCTGTACCAAGGTCCACAACATGAAAGGAGATTGGGTATCCATTAACGCCTCCAAATAAAACACTTTTTAACTGCAATGAAGTGATCAATTCCCTAAAGAAATTCTAAGCTTCTGGCCAAAATGTTAAATGAGTTAGCTCCCCTATCAAACCAATTAGAATAGACAAATTAATTGGAAAGGAAATTCATTGTACAATATTATGTACAATT
Organism: Scalopus aquaticus; assembly: GCA_004024925.1. NCBI lineage: Eukaryota > Metazoa > Chordata > Mammalia > Eulipotyphla > Talpidae > Scalopus > Scalopus aquaticus. The sequence continues at coordinate 5,441 of PVIJ01025339.1, forward strand.
TACTAGCTTAAATAAACCCAGGTTGTTCAATAAGTGAGGTTTCTTTCCTGGTAGGAAAATGGAATTTCTGCTGGTTAAACATGACACACACCATTAGGAAAAATAATTAGGCATTTGTAAGCTATAGACATTTAAATCTTTCCCTTTATGTTTTCTTGGAGGCCGAAAGAATATCCAAAGAGTAAACAGTTGTAGGATATATTTTTAAGAGAACATATACTTTATTTTCTTTTGCTAGATTAACAAATTATTGAAAAGGGGATTTGGAAACAAAACTATGGAATCTGCTCATTTAATCTGAACTATAAAGTGATGCTTTTAGCAATTGTATGCGATTGAAAATAACACCTATATATCTCATGGATACTTGTATGTATGGAGAACATAGGGTAGCAAGTTGTAACACCCATTACCTAACTCATACATTGTTTTGGTGCTAACATTAGGTTCATTAAATAAATGGCAACTACATTATTAGAAATGCATTGCTAACAAATTCAACTACTTTGAGTCTAGCAAACTGACCAGAGAGTTAATAATTTGTATTGCTGTTCCTTTTTTTTTTGATGTTGTTCCTTTTTTTTTTTTGATGTGCTGAGAGTCCCTAATAAGGGTAACTAGAAAATCATGCTGAAAACTGAAGTGTGAAAACTAACAATATCTCCTAAGTTGATGACAGACATTAATTGCAGCTTATATTTTACAGCTAATGATTCTTTGAATAATGGGAATTAATGAGAAATTTCCACATCTATGTAGTTACCCACATGGTAATCCTCCAAATCCAAATTGTATCAGAGTAGAAAACTAGCTACCCGATTTACCAACATTGGTAGGAAAGACTTTATAAAATATTTTATTTATCTCAAAAAGTCTTTAGAAGACGGCATAAAGATCTGTTTGCTTGGGTTGTATTCTAGGAAAAGAGACCAAATGAACACAAATAAGTAAAAACACACATTACCTAGAGAATAAGGGAAGTTCATACTATTTAAACCTGAGTACAAATAAATATTTTCCCATTCTCTCAAATTCATAAGACAGGGGTAAGAAAAATAACTACATTCACTGTTCCCTGCATTTATGCTTACCGTCAAATTAAGTGCAGACAATTTTCTCGATACATTCCGGACACTAGGAGTACATTTGTGCACACACACACAACCTGCATACTTTCCTATAAGCACGTACAGAAAACCCATCCCCACACTCAGGCCCACACATTCTCGCCTGATAGCCACACCTGTGCTGTTCTCCAGCTACTAGTGCAATGGATACTCAGATTCATGTGTGTCTTTTTTTTAAAAATAGTCTTCATATAGTTCAAGACACTGATTCTTCTTTCATCAATGAATATATTTTAACATATAGAAAAAATGTATATTTGTGTGATTTACCACATTTTTGCAGAATGTACATTGATGCAAAGCTTAATCAGTTTGTTGAATTCTGTATGTTTTCAGTGAATATTTAAATTTATCCTATAATTTCTACATGTATTTCATATATTAATTATAGTCTTCATAATTTTTAGTCTATTCATTAGATTTTTCTTTTAAAAATATGCTTTCAAAGACCTTATGTTAAAACTGAATTATTCTTAAAAATAAATGGTCACAATTGTTTGGAACATCATTGTTAGAATCCAACAATTTTGATTTTCTAGAACATTTTCAAAATATCAATATTGTGATTCATTCTTTTTACGTTTATTGTGAATACCTACAATTATTATGTGCCAGGCACTTTGCTTGATTTCATGCACACACAAGAAAGAAATTTCCCCCGTCTTAACAAAGCTATAAACTCTATTGAATAAAGGGGACAATGTTGTAAATACCATTTATTAAAATAGAAGTATAATGGCTGGGAAGGGACAGGAGCATGTAGAGACCTATAGGACAGCTCAGCAACTGATTAATGAGCTTCTGAGCACAAAGAAATGCTAGAGGGATAGAGTATTAGAAAAACTAAAGAAGCTTCAAACACAGTCTAATCTAGATTCCAGTGTCCTCTGAATCTTTATCAATACAATAGATCTAACTTGTATGTTGATCCTGATCCTCTGACTCAGGTAAAAGCAATCCAAAAATATTAATGTGAGCATGTCCACATATTAGCACTTAGATAGTGTGTTTGGTTTCTCAGTGACTGTTAAGAGGGAAAAAAAATTCTATTTGCCAAACTAAAGTGTAATTTGACTAGCTAATGCCTAGGCATATTGCACAGCACCCTACATAAAGTATTGATTCAAGAAAATTTTAAGTCATTGGCAAGTTCTTCCCATTTCTCGTGTATCTGATATAAATGAGCTCTTTTCACAGATGACATCCCTTAACAAATACAGGGACCGAGAATGAATCTGACTTAGGTTGATGACTCTATGTAGCTAATAATAATACTTCTGGCTCTGAGAAAGAGAAACGGCAAAGAAAGGAACAGAATATTATTGATTGAGTGTATAGGAAGAAAATAAGACAGTATTTTGGATTTCTCACAAGATGTGCAAGTTCCTTTCTAAGAAAGATGATACTATAGTTCTAGAAAGGATGGTAAGAACATACACAAGAGCTGGACTCTGTCATAGATGCTGTTTCTCTGATTCCTTTAACAAGAATGGATTGTGTCATTTTTTAAAAAAAAAGTTTATTTAAATTAGTACTGTACTATATTTTTAAATTATTAGAATATAACACATATAAGAATGTTATGGTGTGACATTTCATGAAATTTTTAAAATATTGATTCTATTATTAATTTTATTAGATAGCCTTTTCAGTTTAGCCCTCTGGTTATCTACTTCCTTCCCTCCTTCCTCATCTCCCCTCTTCCACCCTACATCAGAGAAGAAAAGAACATTCTGTTTTTTCACATGCATGTTTCTAAAGCTGTAATACCATAAGGACTTCTTTTTTATTGTTTTCACTAGCTACTTATATGTAAGGCACTATTTTCTTAGATTTCTTTTTAGCAGATATATATTCTAAAAGCAGTTCATGTGTTCCCAAAATTTTGAAAATAGAAAAAAATATTAAGAAGAAAAGGTAAGTAAGCATTAACACCTCCATCATACTTGCATTTATCATTCACCTCCAGAAGTGTGCCTCTGTAAGTGTGTCTCACAAAACTGACATGAAGCACATACATTTGGTTAAATTGTTTTGATTACATATCCTGAAAACTGGTTCATGTCATAAAATACTTTGGTAAATCATGATTTTAAAGAGTCAAGTCATATTTCAGCAGATGTAAAATAATCTGCTGCTTCAATTTCAGATTAGTTTTCAGATGTTTTTGAGTTTTCATTCTTGTAAATAATGCCATAAGAAATGTGCTACATGCAAATTGTCTGGCATGTATTATTTTATTAGGTCAAAGGGAAGAGCTATACTCAAAAATAGGAACATTTTGATAGCCTTGATGATTCTGAGACAGTAAAACTCCAGTCAGAGTGTGCAAATATAAGTATATTGTATCCAATATACTTCATACTTTTGTTAAGAAGTATTAATGCTTAGAATTACTAGTCTTAAAGTATAATTTTAAGTTTTGCATTTTTTACATTGCTACTAAATACTGGTTTTTGGAGTTTTCTTTTGTAAACTGATAATTTACTTTGTTTTTTTTTTAAAGATTTATTTATTTATACATACAAGCTGGGATACAGACCAGAGGTGTGGGGCGGCGAGAGGGTTCACCAGAGACAGAGCGGGGAGCAGAACAGGCAGATCAGAAATACACTGCTGAGGGGAGCAGCGGGCGAGGCAGGAGAGGTCTGCTGCACCATGTGGGATTCTCCCCCACCGGGCATCGAACTCGCATCGCCGCTGCCGACAGCTCCACAGTGCAGCGCTTAATCGCTGCGCCACCAGGGAGGCCCTGATAATTTACTTTGGGGTAGAAAATTTTCTTCACAATTTGCCTTTAACTTTGAGGGAATGAATAACAGCAAGAGCGAAAAACTGAGACTGTTTTGTAAGTCAAGGAGAAACATGCATTCTTCCAAACTATGTGTTTAAATTTGAACACACTGAGATTCTATAAATCATTGTTGATTTTTTTATCTGATAACAGAAAATGTAAGTGATATTTTTATCAATAGTTAATTGATGAACCAGTGCTAAATTCAATACTAATACTAGTAAAATTCCTACAGCAGATAAAATAACACACACAAAAATCATCCAAATGTAATTAAAACTTGGGCCTCCCTGGTGGCGCAGCGGTTGAGTGCTGCGCTGTAGAGCTGTCGGCAGCGGCGACGCGAGTTCGACGCCCGGCCAGGGAGAATCCCACATGGTGGGGCAGACCTCTCCTGCCTCGCCCGCTGCTCCCCTCAGCAGTGTATTTCTGATCTGCCTGTTCTGCTGCCCGCTCTGTCTCTGGTGAACCCTTTTGCCGCCCCACGCCTCTGGCCCGTACCCCAGCTTGTATGTAAAAATAATAATAAAAAAAATCTTTAAAACTACATTGTTTCTGAATACATTGAAGCATTTAAAGATATTTCTAATGCAAATTAAAAATACAGAAATGACATTATTTAAAATGCAAGAGGTTTGCATTTTGACATTTTTTTTCTCTGAGAATAGAAATGTCATTCTAACTTACTGTGTCTTAAGAAACAAGCTACAAGTAAAGGACAAACGTTTATCTACTACATCACAGGTTATATGGGACATTCTAAATAAAGGTAATGTTTGAGTTATATTCCAAGTATGATGACAAGTCAGTACATGGTGTCAACTAGGGGATTTGCTGATCATACTCTAAGTTGCTGAGGGGAGAGTGGATTCTTGGGAGCCAGAATGAAATCTTGGGAGACAGGACTAGAGGCCACAGCTAATGTGCCAAGAGAGAATCAGCAATAGGCAGGACTAGGATGGTAACACTGGTAAGAAGTGAATATTTTAGTGCTAGTCAGCCTGTCTTATTAGTAGACTGGATATAATATGTGAAGAAGGGATAACTTCTAAATTTTTCGCCCAAGAGTTCATTGGTGCCACTCATGAAAACAACTGAACCTGTAGTAAGAGTGACTTGGGACGAGTGAGGAGGTAAATATTAAGTGTTGATTCCTGAGAAGAAAAGAGCCAATTGAGTTCTTTTGAATACTGCTATAGCCAGATGCTATGACTTTTTTCCTAATGCTATATCAGGTCCTAATCCTTAGATCCTACAAATGTTTCCTGGAATTATCTTTGGAATTGGATAATGAGCAGAGACTAAACTAATTTTGAAGTACTTGATAGAAAATATCTAGATAGCCTTGAATAGACTGTTAGCGAAAGTATGGACATTTGAGGCATCTCTGGTGAGGGCTCTGACAGAAACAAAGACATTGCTATTGAAAATTGGAGGAAAGTTGATCTTCATTACACAGTGTCAAAA
>PVIJ01025340.1:0-10823 GCA_004024925.1 Scalopus aquaticus
TGAGATACCACCTCACACCTGTGAGGATGGCACACATTAAAAATACAGGCAACAACAAATGCTGGAAAGGATGTGGAGAAAAAGGAACTCTTCTACACTGCTGGTGGGAATGCGAACTGGTCCAACCACTATGGAAAGCCGTATGGCGATTCCTCAAACTACTAAAAATGGAACTTCAATATGACCCAGCAATACCACTTTTGGGAATCTACCCAAAGGACACGAAAACACTAATCCAAAAGGATACATGCACCCGTATGTTCATTACAGCATTGTTCACAATAGCAAAGGTATGGAAGCAACCCAGATGTCCAAAAGATGTCCAATAGATGATTGGATCCAGAAGATGTGGTACATATACACAATGGAATACTATTCAGCAATCAAAGAAGATAAACACATGCAATTTGCAGCGACATGGATGGAATTAGAGGGGATCATACTCCGTGAAATAAGCCAGAAAGAAAGAGAAAAATATCGAATGGTTTCACTTATAACAGGACTATAAGGAAACCAAATAGGAGAGAGACAACGGGTGAGGGGGGAGTGGGGAAGGGGGGAGGGGAGGGTAAGGGCACAAAATGGAGTAAAAAAGAACACAAGAGACCACAGAGATGGATCATGGGTGAATTGGTGGTGGGTTACCCAAGGGAAATACAAAATGTAAAAGATATAAATAATAAAAATATATACATTAAAAGAAACCTCTTATTTGCTTCTATGAGAGATAAGCACAACACCCATACTTTTTGAAACTGATGTGCTTAGTTTCAAGTTTCATAGATTCTGTTATCTATGTAGATAGAATGGTCATGTATATTTTCTATTAGTTGACTTTTTACATCTTTAAAAATGTAAAATTCAGTATAGTTTGAAAGCAGCACAATTAAAAATTAATTGTCTTAACAAAAAGTCTATTTTTGCCTATGTACTATCATTCCCTTAGTCTCTCAATTTCTAAACTTTGAAGTCATCCTTGTCTTCTACTTTTTTTTCCTACCACATTTACTTAGTAACCAATGTATAGTTTCTTCTTTCTGTAATGTTTTCAAGGACCAATACCCTTCACAGATTCTCACAGTGTCATATCTGGATAACTTCATTAATTTCCAAATTTGTTATCCTGTCCTACCCCTTGATCCATTTTATATGAATGAATGAGTGATTTTACATTGAGTGAATACTATCTTTCTAAAAGCCTTTACAGACTCCTTTATGCTGGCATTTCAGGTCTCCCCAATTGGTTTTTTATTCAGCCTTCCAAACCTATTTCCCTCTGCTTGCTTACATCAACCTGGAAAGCGATGCATCCATTTTGTCCCAACTGTCACATTCTCATCCTCATTGCTTTCATCCTTCTCTACTTTCCAAAAACACCATCTTCCTTATCCATTATTTAATCTCATTTCTTCTTGAAAGCTAATCTCAAATCCTGCTTCCTCAAATAAGTAGTTTTCAAGGTAGTAGGATGAGTCTCTTCTCCACCTTCTCCCTGTCTCTCCCAGAATCAGTTACATGGCAGGCCAGCTTAACAGAAGACATCCAACCTATTTGCAAAGCTTCCAGCAATTGCAGGAAACATCTACAGGATGTTTAACCTTACCTAAGCAATCTATTTTTTTTTTTACAGATAACATAAACTGAGGACAAACCACTATGAAAGCCTCTTTTTCTCTTCCTACTTGAGCCTCCAATGTTAGAAATCCCAGTCCATCTTGCAAAGCATCTGACTAGGTCAAAAGACTGACAGTTGACACAAAAAACAATGGGCTGCTAGAGCCAGGAAAAAGGGAAAGTAAAACAAAACAAAACTCTGTAGCTACAAGGGAGCAGGCTTCTCTGATAAAGGGGTGGAGGAGGGAGGTTGTGAGGACTGATACCAGTGAGAGAATTTGTGAGTAGAGAGTGATAGAAGAATACAGAGCAGTCTCCCCTATATCTTCAATGTTACAAGTAAAAGGCAGTTTTGTACTTTCTTTCAGACCGTGTGAACTTGACCTGTCTCCAAATGGTAAGACTACTTGGGGACAAGTGCTGTATTATCTCCTCCTATCTAGAATGCAAATATAATGTATCCGTTAGGGTGCTGGCTAGAATGAAATGGCATACTCATTGGGTTTAACTGAAGAATTTTAAAAGGAATTTTTATCAGAGGTGTGGGCAGGGTTAAGGGACACATGAAGGCTGGTGAAGTGCCCAGGCATTAACAGCAGCCCAAAGCTTCTCACCATAGGCCTGAAGAAACAAGATTTGAGAGCAGTGACACCAGAGACCTGGGGGCTAGACCCGGGGAAGAGAGGTCCCTAGCAGCAGCGACGGTCATAGAGTAACACTGCCCCTCAAGGCGCCACATGGAGTAGTGGGGAATGAAGTCCCACATTGTCAGGAGCAGTGCTTCTCTTTGGTCGTGCCAGTGGAAAGCCACAGTGTTTCCAAGGTGGGTGTGCCACAGAGAATTATGGCCATCACTGGAACTTTCAGGTTGCTAGCACCTGCTGGCTACCTGAGATTACAGAGAACACTGGTGAGTATTTTAGAACCAAACCAGTGGTTGGCCACAGGTGAAGACCTCAGTGGAGGTGAGGGGATGCAGGATTTCCACATGAAGAACTATGATTATGGAGAAAGAATGTTCAGAAAATTTCGGACACATGAATGACCGAGGCTCATCACAGTAATTCTTCATCTACGGACTAAACCTAAAGAAAATATTTACCCTCAGGTGACTTGTAGAAAACCTTATCTAATAAGGACAGAGATAAATGAAGTGCCCCAATTTAATTTCCTCTAAGGGTATCTGAAATAATTGTACTATTTGAGAATAAATTTCCAAATTGTTGTCCCCCAAAACTTAGGGGTGTGTATAGGACATTCTCCTATCGAATGACAATGTAGTCATCAAAATCAGAAAATTAACAATGACCGTACAACCTAATCCTGAGTATTGAGAGCTGAGACATTTCATCAATTATTCTAGTAACATACTTCTTGTCAAATTTAGTAATCTAATTCAGGAAGTGAAAATATATTTGAATAAGCTTTAACGGATGCCACATAAGGACAGTTGATCAGAAATATAAAAACTGGAGGGCATTAATAAAGAGCTAGAAATTTCTAAGTCTTTTCTTGGGCTTAAAATAGTTGGAGAAAAGGAATGAAAGAAGAGAAATCTAAACATTTGAAGCAAGCTAAGTTGATGATTGGCATTTTAAGAGAGATTCAGTCTTTAGAAGTGCATCAAAACACATAAAATCTCAAATAGCTGCAACCAAAACGGCCTCCAAAATACATAACAAGAATGAAAAACAAACTCAGAAGCACTAAAAGATACTTTGAATAAAAAGTTTGATTTTCAGGGATGCATGAAGCTATACTCACAAGAAAGTGGAGAATAGAAAGGAAGAATGACCAAATGAATCCAACAGAAGACAGGTTAGAAAATGCAAAGTGAAACAAAGAGCACATGAAACAAGTTCTTAAGACAAAGTCAGAGCAAGTGAGAATGTGCTAAAGATGGACTGCCATCTTGGGGAAGACAGAATAGATGGTGGATGTAACCAATGCATTGGAAAATGATGACCTTTTAGAAGATGAATCAAAAGGAGTTTTGAAGAAATGAATTGATATATCTGACTTTAGTAACTATTTAAAGCCTCTTGAAGCAACAAAAAGCCATACACACTAAATTAACTGAGAAAGTTAATTTAAGTAAATTAAAAGTAAGTTATCAAAGTCAGTTATTGATAGACTTAAAGACCATGTGAAAAGTCTCCAAATGAGAATATATGTCTTTGTAGTTAGAAAATCATGGCACAAAAATGAGAAGGGAGAGACCAAATTTCTGGCAGTAACTTCAGATTCTTTCTCAGTGGCATCAAGGAAAAGAAATGAATTTTCACTAAATGACTAATTTAGAGAGAATTTCTCTGTGAAAATAGGGAAGAATCTTCCCAAAGCAGATATAAAGATCAACCATGCTGTGAAGAGTTGAACATCTATAAAATAGAAACCAAAATTCTTTCAAAGAATTTCAAATGAATTGCTGGTTGTATTGAAACTAGTTTATTCTCCATAAAACATGGGCTTATGATAATGAATTGAAAGTGCTTTTGGCTGAGAGAAAACTTGATAATATAAGAACGGAAAATGCAGGTACTGAGACATCTGGGAAAAGGTGCTTATGTTCCTGATGTTCCAAGTGGGATATCTGACAGAGACCCAAGTGGATCACTAGGGAATTATCTGGATGACCAGATCCCCAAGAAAAAGAGCTTCCAACTGTGATGGCATGGAGACCCACAGTCCGGTGTCCTATTTAGACCAGATGTGACTCCCATATCATTAGGGACCGAGAAAGAAAGATTCCTCCCTCGTGCCGAATCCTTCTTGTTATAGATCCTCATACTGAAGGTGCTCAGAACCTTTTTTTCATGCAATTTCCCACCTGAACTGGAAGACTCTGATCCAGTTTCTCTCCCATCCTCTTTTCATGGGTCAGATGTTGCAGGGACACAGAGAGCAATTCCTGAGCAGTGGGTCCCTTCATTCCTACCGTATCTAGAGAGTGAGGCTGAAGCTCCCCAGGAATCCTTCTATCCCTCCCCCTGGGATTCCCTCACTTAGCACACTTTCCACTGGCAATAAGAAGTGTCCGTATATCAAGATTAAAGTGGTTTCTGTCCACACGGCCTGAAACAAAGTGTATTGTATTCAAATTGATCTAGCCATCCAGTGAGTCTACTTCTGAAGATGCAAGTTCACAGCAGGTTACTTTTTTTTCCTACTAAATTAATTATATATATTTTCCTTTTTTATTGCCACTAAATGATAACACAATGGCCCAAATAAAGCTGGCTAGGACTACAAATCTTAAAGATGTCTTATAGTTATGGATTTAAAAAATATGAATGTTGAAAATTCCTTCCATTTGATTTTACTTGTAGTTAGAATAATACAATATTTTTGTTACTAAGTTCATCAAAGTAATTAAAAAATACAGGGGTTTTTGTCTTCTAATTTTTTTTCTCTTTTGGTTTTATTAACTGATTATACAGCAGCTCAAGTGGAAACTTAAATAGATTTTCTTTTTTTTAAAAAGATTTATTTATTTATTCATACAAGCTGAAGTACAGACCAGAGGTGTGTGGCAGCGAGAGGGCTCACCAGACAGAGTGGGGAGCAGAACAGGTGGATCGATGGAAACACACTGCTGAGGGGAGCAGCGGGCAAGACAGGAGAGGTCTGCCGCGCCATATGGAAATCTCCCCAGCTGGGTATCGAACTCGCATCTCCACTGAGGACAGCTCCAGCAGCACAGTGCCTAACTGCTGAGCCACCAGGGAGGCCCCCTTAAATAGATTTTCTAACTGGATACTATATAATGTAAATATTACTAGTAAATTGTTTCTGATTTTATTTCTAGAAAGTTATATTTTTGTTTTGTCACTTAACAAGTCTCTTATTTATCCAGAAACAGCATTTGTACTCTTTTATAATTTTTGAACTTTCTCTCATTTGGTTTCTCTGCTATAGTTGAGTGATTGTATAATTGCTCTAATATAAGCTTGATAGGATTCTAATTCACAGGATAGTGTTTTATACATCTAGTTTATTTAAAAGTGACTTTCATAAGGGAATTGTTTCATTGTCTTCTATTTCTAGTTGGTGTAAAGGTAGCATTTCAGTTGTTCCTATTTATCATGTCCTCCATAGCATAAACTGTTGTAATAGTCTTATATGAGAAGTCTTAAAACCAGAGATATTTGAAACTCAGTTTATTTCTATAATATAGACTGAATTTACTCTAGTTATGAGTGTCTAATTTAATTTATATTTCAAATGAAATAATTGTAAATATTATTAACAAAGTAGAAAAGGATAATCATTCTACTTACAAGATTAAAATTTAAAATAAATTTTGGTTTAAAAATAGATTGGAAAAGCAAAAGTTGATGAAATGGTAAATTACTTTTTAATCTAATGTTTGTTTTTCCTTATATTCTTTAAATTGAGAAAATATTCTTTAAATTGATGTAAGATTCTGTAGTATGTAAAGTGTCGGAGGACACAATATATTGATTTTTCAGTCCTTATTGTAATTCATCAAAAGTCTGCAAATGCAGGATGCGGGAGCGCGCACTCAGGAGCTGCGGAGGGCCAACTTTGCACCTGTTTGCCTGACTCCACGTGCAGTGTCGTCACACTAGTAGCTTGAAATTGGCCGTGATGGGAGTATTTGCACTATGAAAGCCACCCAAGGCTGGCTTTCCAGCATCTACCTGTCTTATGGCAGTAATTTTTTTTAATCTCTAAATGTGTCATTTATCATTACAAAAAACTTTTTTCTTACATCGTTGTTAATTTTTGGACAGTAACTATGGGGACTACACCTCAGGGGAGAAATCAAATATGGCGGTAACTCTTTTATTGTTCATCAAATCACAAGTGCCTGGTCTGCTCCTCCCAGAGGTTCATATTTAATTGTTTTTGGGTGGTACATAAGCTTTTCAAAAGCTCCTAAGTGGTAGCCAAAATTCAGAACCACTGCCTGCAAATATTTTCAGTCTTTGATATGTTCATTGTGGGAGATATCTTTTGATGTTTCCAACATGTCTCCTTAAGGATAAACAAAGTACCTTATCAAGTTCTGAGTTCTCATCTGTTGGAACCTCACTCCCCCAAGGCAAGTAAAGAACAGTATGTGAAAAGATTGTCGAATGCCTTGCACAGAATCACAGGCTTTTCTCAGCTGGAAATCCTTCCTGAGGATGCTTGGGTGTTACTAGGATTCTTTCCCATCATATGTCTAATATTATCACAGAATGGTTTATTTATGTTGGATGCTGCTTTTAACCCAAGTCTCTGGCACTAACTCATTTTAAATGAATGGTGTCTTTTCTTTTTGATCTTTGTCCTCATAAAGTGTTCAAGTGACTTAGGCAAATTATTATCTGTCCTTTTATTTAGAGCGTGTTGAGGCCTTATTAGCCTTAATGTTATGTTTGAAATTTATTTTGAATGAAGCATAGGGGTCAAGGATTTGAGTATTTGATGGGGCAACCGTAGTCCGTGTCAGCCACAGCTCCATAAAGACACAGGATGGAGTCATGTGAATTTCTCCTTGTGGATGTCTTGGTTCCCTGCACCCTCCATGGTATTTAGCCATTGAGTGATTTTTGCTTTGTAATTTGTTGGCTGATATTTCTGTGCTTTCTTTCTGTATAACTTTGGTTCCACAGGTTGTAGAACCAACCTGAAAAGAATCTAACAGGAACGTCACTTAGGAATATGAAAGAAGAGAACTTTGATATGCAGTCTGACCGCCATTCTGTGTATGCTTTTACACAGAAGCACTTGCCCCTAGAGTTCAAGTTCCATGTGGCCTATAAATGCCTGGGATTTGTTATTGCCTCCACACAGGAAAAATAGAGCAATAGAGATAGAAATCTTCATATTCTTTTCCTCCACATAATAAAGAAGTATCATTTTTGTACAGCAAGATTTTTTTATGTTTAGCTAATAATGTCTATATTTCATAAACACTTTAGGCATACGAGAAGAGAAACAAATAGGAAGGAATCTAAGGTTTTTTGCTTTGTGTCAATATGACCTTTAGGTGATAAACAATATGTTAACTGTTCTTCACAAGGGTGTTCTTCACATCTATAATCTCTTCTAAAATTCTCAAGTGAAAAATTTGCATCTATTTCTTTCATTAATGAAATGCTACTAAGATGTGAATTTTTTCAGATTAATTTTACAAGTGCTTATGTATTCACTACATCAACTTTTAAAAATGCTAGCCGTGAACTAGCCATATTTATTTCAGATATTTTATTTCTTAAATAAATCAATTGTTACCAATAGCATCAAAGTCCTCCTTTGTGCATCTTCTAATAGTTTCCTTTCCCTCTCTCTCCAGACACAACTGCTGTTCTGGAGTTGTATTGGATCTTTCTTTCCCAAGTCTTTATACTTGTATTGCAACTATCTATCCATAGTTAATACCTAGCATTGTTGTGTGCTTTTTGCTTGTTTTTAAGATTTGTGTAAATGATAGTGTGTATCTTGTAGCCACTACAATTTGCTTTTATTACTGAGCCACTGTTTTCTGAGAATTATCTCTTGACACACACAGATCTACATGATTCACTTTAAATGTTTGTTTCTTAATCTGTAGTATGAGTATATACTCCATGTAGTCATCTATGCCCTATTTGTCCAGATGCTTTCTTATCTTCTTTGCCCATGCACCCCCAAAAGGAAGGAATTATATACAAATATATATGTGAAGAAATTAGTTTACTTTTTCATAAATATTTGAAACAGCTTTCTTCTCCCCCACCTCTGTCCTTCCTACCTTCTTGTTCTCCTTGTTCTTTAAAAAAAAAATAGTTACTTGACTGTCTTTCTCTGGTTTTATTATTTTTTTCTGCTATGGATTTAAAGTGGACTAACAGTTTTATGAGAATGACAGGCAGAAAAGAGAGGGAAATCTCATATAGGAGTAACATTTAAAATTGGCAGATTCAGTTGCTGCTTAAATGAATATTAAATTGTGCTTTAAAAACAAATGAGAAAACAGCTCTTGCCACAAATTCATTAGTTTAATTTAATAATTTCATGAAGATTCACATAATTTATCTTTGATAAGAGTGTACAAATTGTAATCTAATCCAGGGTAAGACCCAGTCTGTTCATTTACGGTATCAAATTTTCCGTGGAAATCATGTAAATCATTTTACCTTTGAAAAAGCACTGAGGCAGATGTCAATCATCAAGACTCAGTCCAGCAGCTTTCTAGTCATGAATCCTGGCTTCCTCCGGGAAGGGTCACAAAGCTATTACCGTTGAAGAGGGTCATGTTATTACATTTAGTTCCATTTATGTAAAACCAACATTTGACAATTTGCAAAGGTATTTTTCCTCTCTGAATCTATTTCATAATTTTTTAAATTAAACTATCATTGCACTAGAACATCAATTTCAGCTGGGTATCATTATAAAATCAACATTTGTATATAGTACATTAAGTTCACTCTTACTGATCCTTCCTCTGAATATTTTGATGTAGTCAATGAAATTGTTCTCATAGATCTTTCATCCATGCACTGGTTCAGCAAATGTGCAGTATATGTCCTTAAAGAGCTCACAGAGGGAAAAGACGAACTCTATACATTGATAAATTTTATTAACATGTTGTAAGTGCTATAGAAATAGTGGAATACCATGAGATCATAGATTGTGGGAATATCTAATTTTGTTTAGGAATTGGTAATTGATGGTTAATGTATTTATGTGAACCATGGTCTTTGACTCTGCTCCATAGCCACCCAAGTGTAAAAGTGATGGCAGAAATGTAATAAAAGGAATATTACCAAGTTTATTCATTTCTGTCTTTATATATCCTTCTGGAGGGAGGGATGACTTAGCCAATAATTTTGAGACCTGAAAAACATTATTTTTCCTATGATATTCAAGATTTATTTATTTATGTATACAAGCTGGGGTACAGGCCAGAGGCGTGGGGCGGTGAGAGGGTTCACCAGAGACAGAGTGGGGAGCAGAACAGGCAGATCAGAAATACACTGCTGAGGGGAGCAGCAGGTGAGGCAGTGTCGCGCGCTTGCTCCCGTCCGGCAGGAACAGACACGACACCGAGGTAATCTTCAAGAAGCTTCTTCTTTATTGCGTAGATCAGACATGTATATATATGTATGCTGAACCAATGAGAAGAAAGCGGAACCTTTTCTAGGCCAATCAGTGGGCTGATCACGCGCGCACCGCTCGGATAGGCGCCTATCACGTGGCGAACACGCGTCCGCCATGTTCTTGTTTACTGGTTGCCGGACCTACTTCCTCATACAGCGGGCGCCATGTTATGGGTGCGGCCGCTCCCCACAACTCCCCCTTTCTTTTTATTTATCGAGTTGACCATGCCTGTCTTAGGTTGTCCGAGCCCTGCGGACCCACTTACCCATCATCGGGCACTTATGCTGGAGGGTCATAAGCCCCTGTCTTAGGTTGTAGGGGGCAGGCCGAATCTTACCCGTCATTGGCTACTGGTCAAGGAGCGATAGCCACACTTGAGTGGCCGGAGCATCTGATGAGGACGCTAACACAGCCTGTATGAGGATCTGTTGGTCACGATGTTGTTTGGCAACCAGAGATCGTAATTTACACAAAAGGGCACCGCCTCCTAAAAGGAGCAAAGTGGCAAGGACGCCCAGACCTGCCCACTGTTTGGCAAAGGATACAAGGGAAGTAAAGTGTGATAACCAGTCAGAAGCAGTGAATACATGAACTTTTGTAGCATTGATAGTTACAATAGAAGCTAGCAATAGACGCGTAAGTTATGAAATTTCAGAGTCCAAGTCCCATTGAGGTATGTACTCAATTCTCGCGAGAGGTTCGCAGCGCGGGAGAGGTTGTGGTATTTAACAGGAGTCACGCACATGCCTGGAAGGGTTTGGACACAGCCAAGGGTGGAGAGCGCAGTCAAGATGTCAACTTATTCCTGGAGTAGATCTACTCTCTGGTTGATGAGCATAATTCCCGCGTAGAGGTGACTGTTGATGTTGTTTTGAACCTGTAAGGCTTGGGATACAGACTCCAGAGTATCTCATCGGTCGCTGTGGCCTGTTGTTGGAGCAGGATCAGTGGGATCAGCACGGCGGACCAGACGCTCGGGTACCCATACCGGAACTTCGGCATCCTGTGGAAAAACACAGACAGAACCTCGGTGCCATCTCAGCACCGGGTCGGGGCCTTTCCAGCTCCCTGTAAGTAAGTCCTTCCAGCGGACGCTATCTTGTCTATTGGCT
>PVIJ01025341.1:0-10823 GCA_004024925.1 Scalopus aquaticus
TATAATACCTCTGGACCTTGGTGCTATTCACACTTCTTTGAGGACATTGTCCCAATTCCTAGGTGTATTAGTTAGCTTTTGTTTTGGTTGCCTGCATTAACTTTCATTTCACTCATTGGTGTCTTTGAAACAAGGTCACCAAGGACATTTATTTAAATTTAGTTGACAGTTGACCATATAAAGCATGTTCTGTGTATTTCTGGTGAAATACTTAGGGAATCACAGGTGAAACTGTTGGAACACATCATCAACTTTTGAAGAATCAGCGATTTCTGGTTTTCCTCTGCCTGTTTGCTAGTTTTCTTTCTATGTGTGTATTCAGATTATGCAGAAATAACTGCCATTTTAACTTTAACTGACATGGCAATTCATAATTGTTAGACATACGAATATGAAAATTGTTAAACCTCGTGCATGCATTTCACTGCTACCCTAGCCTGATCATCGCGAGTGTGACTAGATTATATGCATGTTACTAAGAATTCTTTTTAATGGTGAGATTCATTAAGGATTTATGCAGATAAACCCAGAACTGAAGCCTAAACAGAGAATAAAGAGTAAGTATTTCCATATAAGGGAAATACTTAAATTATTTTGTGGGGTCCTTTTTTGCCCATTGTCCATATTAGAAAGTATTTAAGAGAAAAGTCCTATGGAGTGTGACCAGCGGAGTAGAAAATTATTCTACTCAAAAACTGCTCCCATCCCACTGGGGTCTCCCCATCCCCTTCCCCTCCACCTCTGAATGCCTCAGTTTTATAGTCAGCTGTCAAGACTTGGTTTTTGAGTTTGCTCTTATCTGATACTTTGCTTAGTTTCTCTATATTCCACATGTAAGTGACACCCTCTAGCATTCTCTTTCTCCCTGTCTTATTTCACATAGCGTAATCCCTTCCAGCTCCATCCATGTTACTGCAATGGCATGAGTTTAACTTGTTTTTGACTCATTGAGATATAATTTCTGTCTCCACTAGTAATAATGAACATTTCAATTGCTTCATATTCTTCCACACTTATTATTAATATTAATTATTCTAATAATTATTTTCAATAATTTATTGTCTTTTTAGTTTTTATTTTCTTGATGACAAGCCATGCTGAGAATCTTTCATGTACACACTTCCACTTGTGTGTCATCCTATGTGAAGGTGATGGGCAGACTTTGGGATCTTTTTTATTGGACTGTTGGTCTTTTCATTAGCAATTGTACATGTTTGTGTTACATATACACATAACCTGTACATCTATATGTTACATACCTTTATCATTGTGTGCATATTACATGTATTTAGTAATCTGGAATTCATATAAATATACTTTTACTTTTGTATTTATAGTAAATACATCACCGTTTGAATTTTTTGTCTTACAAATACTTTCTCTACTAAATGACTTTTCTTTTTTAAAAAATTTATTTTTTTAGCTTAATGATCTACTGCAAATTTTTTTGTGTGTCCGTATTTATCCATATGTATATCTTATTGCAGCAGTGCCATTTATGATGATTTTATTTCTCCTCCCATATTGCTTTATGTTACTCTATTTCAGTCTTTGAAATTCTATGTATATTATCACGCTATCTTCAAAGTGATAGATTTCCTTCTTCTTCCTTATAATTTGGATAACTCATTTTTTGGTTAATCTGGTTACTCTGAATAGAACTTCCAACACTGTATTGAACGGCAGTGGTGAGAAAAACCATCCCGGTATATTCCTGACCTGAGACAAAGCTATGACATTTTCACCAGTGAGTATGATGTGGTCCATGTGTTTTCAGATATAAACTTTATTAAGTTGAGGTATGTTCTCATGTTCCTTCCATACTTATTTTATTAAGTGTTCTTTACCACTAATGGATGTTGAAATTTACCTAGTGCTACTTTAATAAAAGCAGAAAATGAATACACTTTTGACTTCATTAATCTCTCTTGTTTTTCAGTTTCCTATTGTATTGATTTTCCCTTGTACTTTCTTTCTCCTCTTTCAGTATTTCCTAGTTGATTTTTTACAGGTAGACTGACTAAAACATCGAGCTTATAATGAGAAATCGCACATCAGTAACAACTTTCGTCTTGCTGGGACTTACTGATGACCCACAGCGTCAAGTGCTGGCTTTTGTCTTCTTACTTCTGACATACATTTTAAGCATAACTGGGAACCTGATAATTGTCAGTCTTACCTTAATAGATTCCCAGCTTAAGACACCTATGTATTTTTTTCTCCGAAAATTCTCCTTCTTTGAAATTTCATTCACCACAGCCTGTGTCCCCAGATACCTGTATAGTTTATCAACTGGAGATAATACCATTAACTATAATGGCTGTGTCAGTCAAATATTTTTTGTTGTAGTTCTTGCGGCCACAGAATTTTTTCTCCTGGCAGCCATGTCCTACGACCGCTATGTGGCCATCTGCAAGCCCCTGCACTATGTGACCATTATGAACACCAGAGTCTGCACCATTCTCATTCTCTCTTCTTGGATTTCTGCATTGATACTCGTCCTGATACCACTTAGCATGTTCCTCCAGCTAGAATTCTGTGAATTCAATGCCATCGATCATTTTATCTGTGATGCTTCTCCTCTTTTTAAAATTTCATGCTCAGATACACAATCCATAGAGCTGGTGGTCATTTTCTGTGCAGTGTTGATACTCATCGTCACACTGATAGCAGTTGCTCTCTCCTACATCTGTATCATCAGGACAATTCTAGCATTCCCTTCCGCCTCGCAAAGAAAGAAGGCTTTTTCCACCTGTTCTTCTCACATGATAGTTGTCTCCATCACCTATGGCAGCTGTATTTTCATCTACATCAAGCCTTTAGCCAAAGAGCAGGTTGAAATTAACAAAGGAGTTTCTGTGCTTATGACATCTGTTGCTCCTCTGTTGAACCCCTTCATTTATACTTTGAGGAACGAGCAAGTGAGACAAGCTTTCAATGACACAATAAAAAAAATGGAATTTATTCTAAACAAGTAAGAGCACATGGAGTTGGAACATTCAAGCGAAAAGTAGAGATTCATTTCACCTTTTTTTTCCAAGGACCCAGCTAGTTTAGTTAGGTCAATAACCTAACGATCATTTTAATCTTGATTTGTAAACTTATTTGCATTTAAAAATATCTTCAGGGCTCCCTGGTAGCACAATGGGTTGATTCTCAGCACTATGAAGCTATCCAGAACCACTGCAGCACCATGTTTGTCCCAGGCAAGGGAGCTTCCAACATGGCGCAGCCGACCTCTCCTGTCTCGCCTGCTGCTCCCCTCAGCAGTGTATTTCAGTAGATCCACCTGTTCTGCTCCCCACTCTGCCTCTGGTGAAACCTCTCACCACCCTACACTTGTGGCCTACACCCCAGTTCTTGTATGCATAAATAAATAAATCTTTAAAGAAAAAAAATATTTCCCTCCTTAATCTCAATCAAAATTGCTTCTTTCTAGAAGAGCATGAGAGTTTTTTTCCTGGAATCAAAAGAATACCTGGAGCATGGACCACAATTTAGAGCAAGAGTCAGATAAGTGAGGCCTATGGGCAAAATCCACCCACCACTTGTCATAAATAAAGGTTTATTGGGACAAATCCAATCTAATTTATTTGTATATTTTCTATGTCTACCTTTAATGTCAGAACTGACTCTTTTAATAGGAACTTCACGCCCAAATGCCAAAATTGTTTGTATGGATATAAAGTCAGGTAATTTTAAAAGATGATCTAAAAGTGACATTCAACTTTTCTTCTTTGATAAAAATATTAATCATTCTATATTTATAATCCAAAATAGGCAATGGAACACATTACATACATTCTGAATCTTTTATTTTCTGGTAGTTTCTTCTCTTTCCTAATCTGTTTATTTCTACTTTGTGAATATTCTGAATTCTTCAGTGTATTAAGAAAGATGTGACCTGTATTTACATAGCTCAATTATTATTCAGGATTTTCTTGTTCAAAAAGATAATGTTATGAGCAATTAAATAATACCGTTTACGAAGACCCTTTTCAAGATCTTTAGTTTCATTGTGATGAATAGTTCTGTTACTCCCACAGTTTAAAAAAAGAAAAAGTAATTCTTAATATCACCACTTTTACCAACTATTATTCAAATTCCCATTCAGTTATCTATTCCCTTGAGTAGAGCGTGAGTCTCTCACTGCCTTCCATCCTGTGTTGTGTGTGATCACTAAGAGCACCATGTCTGCCTAACTTTGAACTGCCGTTTCCTATCATATAAACATATGATTGTTTTTTTTTAAATGGAAGGGCAGGATTGATCGATATATCAGTCTAGTAAAACTACCTAACACACAAGTGCCCCCAGCCCCCTAATATTACAGAAAACAGTAGTTTTAGAAGAACAAAGTACTGGAAAAGAATCCATTGCCTGTCTAAAAGGGTAGAAAGATATGGACAGCTCCTGGTTATGCTTTATGAACATATACATAATTTTATGACTGTATTTGAGAGCCAATTAAGATGACAAAATATAATTTAAATAATATGAATTGCCTCTATTCAAAATAAAATTTATCCAACACAATTGTAAATTAGTAAAACTTATCCAACACAACTGGTAATTAGTATCTGCTAAATTCTGTGCAATTTGGAACAAAATTGACAAGTTATTTCTTTACAATTTGGACAGGAAGCAATGCAATAAGCACAAAATTTTAAATGTATATATGCAAAAGAATAAGAAAAATGAAAAAAATCAAGAATACATTGAAGATATTATTTAATATCAGGACAAATAGGATAGTATCATTATTAGTGTTGGAATAACTGACTAAATAGATGTAGGAAATTTTAATTTAATGTGCCTATAGCCGGATATTATGCAAATAATGAAAGATTTAGATACAAATAAATTAAAACCTAAAGCTTTATTGCCTGGCCTACACTTACCTTTGCACATTTGTTCAATTGATTTTCGTTTCTAAAAAAAGCATCTCTATCCTAAATTTAGTGGTGAATGCCACAACCAGAATTTATTATTGAATTATATTACATAGTCCACAGTTACTTATTGATTTATTTACTGAGGTCAATCAAGAGTAAAGCCATTTTCTGGAAGTCTGATACATTAACTGTAATTCCTCCCCTCATATGGTATGAAAAGAAATATATGAAACTATTGTAGCTGCTGATGCTAACAGGAGAGGAACTACACAACATATCAAACCAGCACACAGATGGGTAAGAAGGATGGATACAGTGCCCTGATTCACTCATAGTTCTCTTGATCAGACTGTGAAAGATGTTAATTCAACCAGTTACGAGAATGAAGCGGGCAATTTCTTTGGTATGTATGTATGTATTTATCACATCAATTTTAATATTTTGTTACTTGCAGGCAAAACAAATAAGCTGCCACTAAGAATCACAGCAAGAAGTAACATCTAACATGTTCAATTGTCCAAACCAAGATCAGAAAGAGAAAGTTAGAAATTTTTGTCAAATGGTTGGCAGTGAATTATACTGCTGCCAGTTTTATGCTGAGAATTCAGATTGTTGCTTAGCACAACCTGTCCAGTTGACTAGTCACAGAATTATAAAAAAATAAATGGCTATTGGTTTAAGTCACTACATTTTAGGGTAGCCTTTTCTATAGCAAAAGATAACTGATAACAGACTTTCATTCACATTAATTTTCTAGCCCTTTTTTTTTCCTAAGAACTTTTTACTTATATAATAGGAGAATTTTTAATTGTCTAGATTTAGGATTTCTCAAAGTTATGGAATTTTATGACTAGAGAACCAAAGTGTCCTTTGATCTAGATTTCCTATGGTAAATAACATGTGTAAGTACTTGATATTGGCAAATTAATAAGTAAATTTTTAATCATAGGTTAACAGTGGCCTTGTTAATTTAGCTAGTGACCTGATTTGGAGTAAATTTTTAAACATCCAACATAGGTCCCCAAAAGATATTTGAAACTACCATCCAAGGGAAAATAAAGCCAAGAAGGTGGAAACTGTTCCTTCTCCCACTAGGGATATAGCCACCTGACTTGTTAACCATTGGCTCAATGAAAACCTAATTTGGTTTAGAGACAGTATTAGAAATATTATGAATAAGGCGAATATTAGAAAGAAACATAAATTCCTTACTCCTTATATTTCTCTCAGTGTGGTGGTACATTCCATTAAAGAATCACTTCCAAACATTAAAAATACATGATTCAAGCATTTATCCAATAAACACATGCAAAATATTATATGCAACTATTGCAGCAATGAAACCACTGAAGTGGTAAGAGTGGTAAGACTGTTTATAAGGATAGTTTAAGGATTAAATATTACATAATCAAAAGACTGCTGTTTGGTTTCTAAGAGATACCAAGCTGGTTAATATTCTTCAGTGTCATAATACTGTATTCTTTAAATTATCTTTTCTCCTGAACAAAATTCTACAGTTAATGTGTGGCTTCACATTATCTAGACTTTAAGTACACAGTGAATAAAAAGGTCAAATGCCTGCGCATTTTCCTACATGATTGAATAGCTTTGGGATGAACCTGTTAAATAAAGTCATTCTTTTATTTCTAAGATTTGAGCATTTTATTTCAATAAATTATTTGAGCAAATCTCCTGGCTTCTCTCCTAATTTTCCTTCCCCTGGGATTGAAAAGTGATTTCTCTGACAAGTGGATTTAGAACAAGATATGTTTGTGTTAGAGCCATCCTATTCACTTTCCTCTTTTATATTGTCTTTTCTACAGATAGACTTCATAGTGTCTAAAGGCATGCAATAAAAGGGTCTGTCCAGGATACTGAGGTAGATTTGGATTTCCTGACTGCCTGTGTGGTAGATGTGACTAGCTCCTAAATTTCTTATTCCTATATTCAAATACATGTTTTCAATAACTCCATATAAAATGAAACTGGTATTTTAATCTCCATTTACTGGTTGACTCAAACTCAAGCAAGAAATAAGACAGAATTCTTTCAAATCCCGTAATAACAGTGAAACTCACCTTTGCAAATTATAATGTGACATTGTATATTAGAAGGGAAATGTCATAAACACTTCAAAATTCTAAAAAGTGAATGGATTTTTGCTTCAGAAAAACCCCTTCCAATAATTTATAATAAGGAGATATTTGCCTAATATTTACATGAATTATTATAGTTACATAAAATATTGAAAGATTTTTATATAATAATTTTAAAATGGCACACTTTATTAAATAATGGTTTATTAATAAAAAGCACAATGCAGAAAACTTACAATACAACTCTATATTTTTATCACAAAGAAGTATTTACAGTTACTAGCTTCAAAATTGACTGCATGTATATATTACTTTCCAGTGCATATTTAAATGTTTTCCCACTGAAAACAAAACACAGACATAAAACAATTTTGTTGTTATTTATTGATACTTTATCATCTATGATTATAACTTTAGACAGAATATCCTTTTGTCACAGAATTTTTGTTTTGCTCTTGGGATGTGTTGAATAAAATTATTGCATCTATCGTCTCCAAGGACATGATTCCCTAGAAGCATGCTGCTTCTATTAGATATTTTGCCAAAATTCAGTGCATATTATATTCATTAGTCATCTTTTCATCTTTGAACTCTGGTCACAAAGGACCTTCCATTTATCCAAACAGAGAGTTCCTGCATATTTAGGAGTCTGCGATAATTAAACATCCATCCTACTTGCTTGTGTAAAAATCTACCTTTGTCCAGAAAAATTAGAAATCGTCTCTTTCAAAGTCTTCTGAAATCACAACACATTTCTCAAACATTTAAGATAAATGTCTTATTATTTATTTATAAATAATATAAATAATTTTAAAAGTCTTTTTTCATTTCAGCTTTCAGATTAGTGGATTACAATCTGTAATGAGAGTATGGTGGCAACTCAAAATGCACTGACTGCTACAAAAAATTGTTGGTGAGTGCATGAGAATTAGTGAGAACATTTGTGTACATATTGATTCCACTTATACTTTCTGTTTCCTAGTAGGGACTGTCAGAATCACTCATTCGACTTTCAGTCAACTAAAGTCATGATTAACTTCCATGAGAGTGAGTATGTTCTTGTTTGTTCATTTAGATAACAATAAGTTAATTTGTATGTTTCTGAAAAAGAAAAGTCATATCTAATGTTATTTTTGTTTTAAGAAATGAAATTTTAAGGGCTTGGACTCATTGGAAATATTTATTACAGTAAAGATGGGTCAGTATTTGTTCACTCTTTTTATTCTTAGTATGTATAACAATACCAGTCATATAATAAGTTCTGAAGATACATGATTTAAATTCATTCATGAGTAATCACAAAAATAGGAAAGAAAAAGGGAAGTGACTTGCCCCATAATATCGCTCTTACTAATCAATATATATATATGTATTTATGCCAAGATATTACTATATATCTTTAATCAAGTGCCAGAATATCAATAATGTTGTCATTAGTGATCAATGAGTTAATTATAAATGTAAGTCATTCCTTGTAATAATCTACATATAAAATACATTTGAATAAAAGTAATTTATCTAAACATTCACCTAGTATTTTGGTATCACAGAAGATAAATATTGGTGATTAAAAAGAGGGCAGAGTTTGGGAATAGGAACAATGCCCTGTGTTAGGAAGCTGCAGTAAAACATTAAAAGCCTAAGAATTTTCTCAATTCAGTTCAGAAAGGGAAGAATTAGTCATATTTGGGTTTTATAAAAAGGATTCTGATTGCATTGATTTTAAAATAATGAATGGGGGAAATATACATGTTATTAATATGTCATATATTTTTTGTAATATTGCAGTAATCAGCTAAGGATACCCAGAGTAAAATTAAGGTTGTGATAGTCAAAGGAAAAAATTAAGAATACAGAAATGAAAAAAACATGGTGATAAATTGAATGTGGGAATAAAGAAAAAGGAACAATTAATAAAGTCCATATATGAGACATAGAATCAACAAGAAAGGAAACACCATAGTGAATCTTGAAAAATAAAATTGTGAACTGTTCTTATCTAGATAGGTGGATTTCTCAAAAGGAAAAATAACAAAACAAAAATGTTCAACATAGTGAGTAGTAAGGAGTGCTCACCATATTCCAGATGCAGCTAAGATATCTTGTCTATATTATTTAAATGCACCAGAATAGTCCTAGATGTACATATTATTTTCATCTGAATTTTATGCATGGAAAAAATACAACATAAAGAAGTTAAGCAATAGTTCAAGGACACTCAGATAGAAGATACACCTAAATTCAAACCATTTAAGTCTGATCTAGATGTAAAGAATAACCTGAATGCAGAAGTCAGAATGCTGTAAGATTTATTTTTGCCATAGATATAAATTTTGGAATCATCAATCTATTTGAATTCGCCTTACTTATGAGAATCTCATAGAGGAAGCAGAGTGAAGAAAGGACAGCTGAGACAAGATATTTCAGGTGAAACAACAACCACAGGGATTAGAAAAGGAAAAGGAGCCAGGGAAGTGAATGGGAAAAAATGGACAAAATGTTAGGAAGAAATTCAGGAAAATGTGAGATAGTGGAAATTAAAATGTAAAGACTTCATCAGTTAGGCATATAGCAGCTTACAAACTCACATGTAATGGAGAAGTTGAGTAAAGTGAACACTGAATTGTTGTTTCATAAGTGAAACAAGCAGGAGGCTAGTAATGACCTTGGCTAGAATAATTTAGATGGTGCACAAATCAGATGAGTTGGTGCATAAATAACTAAAAGGAAAGAGGAGACATATATCAAGTGGGTGAAATTTAAGTGAAAATATAGAAGTATATTTAAGAAACAGTGAAACCTTGTTTAACCTGGTAATGCCAAACATCACTTACAACATGGCAAGTGTATAGAAGCAGGCAGAGTACATTAGGGTTTTCACTGTCAAAAGAATAAGAAATCTTAAGGGAAAGTAATTGTTCAGATGATTCAAATTTCAAACCAGCTTGTAAACTAGGGAGGATTTTTTTTGCAGCATGAGGAAATGCTTGAAAGCATAAAGAATGTATAATATAGGTTATCCATTCTAAAAGTAGATGAAAATTAGTGTCAAGGATAAGTATTAAAATATTAACTATATAAAGTTGAAATAAATTTTCTATGGGAAAAATATTTAATAATTTTGGATTGTAACACAACTAAATGAATCTTTTAAAAATATTTTCAATAAAAATGTCAAATACACCTCCAAAAAGCTAGACTGAATAAACAAAATAAGCGATGTGATAAGTAGTCATTGCTAGTTTAATTCCTAACACACGTGACTTTAATGTAGGCTTTCCCTAACAAATATCTTTGTAGATTTTTTTAGGGTCTTCTGTGTGAGAAGCATGTCTAGAAAAAGACAGGTAGGGGTAGGCAGAATAGTTCATCCAAAGGCAATTTAGGATGCTGTCGAAAATAAATGATGTTTGTAAGAGCACATGTTGAACTGACACTACAGTGAAATTTTAATTTTTTTTTACATGCAGATAGGAAATTTGAGACTTAAATACAAGCAGTGACCAAAGAGATGAACAAACATTGGATGTGTTGTGTACTTGTTTCCCCAGGAACCAATTGTGTAGAAATCAAACTCAGATTTCTCTTGAACTTAGGAGCTGGTCAGCCCTCGCATTCCTCATATAAAGTTTCCCTTATCGTTTCAAGGAGATTGGACAAGAGATGATCAAAAATGAGAAACCAAACTACAGTATCGACCTTTATCCTTCTGGGACTTACAGATGATACCCGACTAAAAATTTTGCTTTTTGTCTTTCTATTTCTTTCCTATATGCTGAGTGTATCTGGAAACCTAACCATTATCACCCTCACTTTTATTAATTCCCACCTT
>PVIJ01025342.1:0-10825 GCA_004024925.1 Scalopus aquaticus
CCCCCTTCACCCCGCCACCCTGAGCTGGCCCTGTCCCCTCCTCCCCTGCAACCAATCCCCCTGGTCAGCTCACATCACAGGAGAGAACCCTCACTGAGCCTTAATAATTGTGAATGAGCAAGGATGACCCCAAATCCAGCCTGTGGGATTTTCCACCTACCACGTCCCCTCAAAACTCTACTCCTGGCCAGGCTCACAGATGCACAGTTAGAGACGCAGTGGACACAGATTCCCCTGGTGAAAGCAGGATTGTTAATGTAACAGAGAAATATGTCAATTGCAACACATTGGTGGAAATCTTCCATAAATTCAGTTAAAAGAAGAAAATAAATCGGGATATGAGGTGGTCAAAGATGTTGACGTCATTGAGTGGCATAAAACATGTTCGTAACGATCAAATTTGCTCTGACACATGTTCCGTCCTGTGCAGAATCACCGACAGCCCCTGAGAGGTGCAGTTAGCACAAACCCGAGGCCCCTCCGTGAGCAGACAGGTGTCCACACCGTCTTCTCTGCGTCAGAGGCGTGAAATGGCCAGCGCTGTGGCTGTGACGTCAGAGCGTTTCTACTGGAAGACATACGAGATGGCAGACTTGCATGTCTGTCATGGTATTTAGGCAAAAGCCATCACATTCTGATTTTTGACATAGGAATTGTGTTAATTTCCTCTGAAATTTCTTCATTGCAATCTAATTCCATTAATTGTTGTGATTTTATTAGTACCCTAAACACACTCAGGGTTCTGATTGCTAAAATGCCCATCATGAAGCAGTAATGTCACATCTGCCATGAGCCCAAATCTTCTAATATATCAATATACTAAGTGTCAGCACCCTTGGGACTCTTTAAACTGAAGGTGACTATGTTTCTCTCATTGAGACTCATCCCAGTATCTATGGCCCTGGGACACTGAACATCTTGTGCACCTTCAGAATGTGTTAGTTTTCATTGTTTATAACATGAATAATTACTGTGCTTTCTCAATCTAAAATGGAGCTAGAAATCTAAAACTTTCAGGACTGAATGATTTCTATTCTGAAAACTGTTTAATAACTGAATAACTGCAGTTTGGGGAGAGGGGACTCCCAGCGGCCTTGTGGAGCCTCTTCTTTGAGGTTGTCCTGTCACAGAACAGAGGGCGTCCGGGCTCTCTCTCCAAGGCCGGGCGTGTGTGGGGCCTCTGAACACTCCCAGGATCCACCCTCTGTCCTCTGCCGCCTCCGTGGACAGAGCAGGGGCCTCGGGCGGGGCTATTTTCCCTCTGGTGCTGGCGCCTGGGAGTTGGTCACTGTCCCAGCTCCGCCCCTCAGGGACTCTATTCCAGGGGGAGAAGAGTATGAGTTTAGTTGACTGTCTTAATTGGCATCATCCAAGAGCACATCCCAGTGGTCATTAGTGCACTCAGTGTGTGCATGTAATTTTGCTGTGGTTTACACCTGTATGGAAATGAATATAAAAATCCTCATTTCTAGGTTCCATCATCGCCTGTTGTTTCTACTATGATTGGTGCCATCATTAAATGCAGTGGAATGAGTCCATGTCCCAGAGAGCTGGACAGTTACCCTCACACACTGTGTGTCTTCATGGATAGACCTTGAGGGATGGGAGTGAGAGGAGGTGAGGGAATGGTGGAGGGTGGAAGGAAGGGAAGGAAGTGAAGAAAGGAAAAAAGAAAGGGGTATAGAGACAAGTAGAAATTCAAGAGAAGTGAATGACCAAGCCTAAATATACAAAATCTTCTGGAAAATAAATTTGTAGTAGTTTTTTTTTTTTTTATTAAAGATTTATTTATGCATATAAGCTGGGGTGCAGGCCAGAGGTGTGGGGTGGTGAGAGCGTTCACCGGGGAGTGGGGAGCAGAACAGGCAGATCAACCGAAATCCACCTGTGAGGGGAGCAGCGGGCGAGGCGGACAAGTCTGCTGCGCCATGTGGGAATCTCCCAGGCTGGCCTGGGACTCACGTCGCAGCTGCCAACAGCACCACAGCGCTGCACTTAACCCGTTGTGCCACCAGGGAGGCCCTGTAGCAGTCTTTAAAAATTGCTTATTCCTATAGTTCTTTTCCATTATCAGCACATATAACTCGGCACTTAATTTATAACTGTTGTTATGTTTGAATAATTTGACTGTAATCTTAACATGACAGATTATTAGTATTTCTGTACTTGGAGTTAGGGCAGCTTTGCTATATCATTATTGTGATGTCATATATTTGGAAATTTAATCTGTTTTGAGTTTTTCTGTGTGGTGTGAGACAGTGACCAGTTTCATTCGATTGCATGTGACTGTCCACTTTTCCCAGTGCCATTTCCTCACTTCCCTTGTTCTAGTGCATACTCTTGGCTCCTTGTCCTAGATTAACTGCCCATCTAGATGTGGGTGCATTTCTGGGCTCTAATCCTGTTCCATTGGTGTGTGTGTCTGCTTTTGTCCCAGTACCATGCCATTTTAACTATAATAGCTTCATTGTATAGACTAACCTGGAAATATCCTTCCTCCATTCTCCCTCATTTTGGTCAGGATTGTTTTTGCTATTCTTTCTCTTTTGTGGTTCCATATGCATTTCAGTAATATTTGTTTTATATCTTTGAAGAATGGCATTGTCGTTCATATTGTGGTCACATTGAATTTATAAATTTCTTTACTTTCATGGGCATTTTGTAATGTTGATTCTTCCAAGCTACGGGCAGGGAATATCTTTCCATTTATTTGTCTTTTCTATTTCTTTTAACAATGTCTTTCTATTTTATTTGTATCTTCACCACCTGTGCTAGGTATACCCTAGGTACTTAAGTTTTGTGATTACAAGTACTGTTGTTTTCTATTTTTCTTTCTATTTATTTATTTATACATATTTATTCATAAGAGCTGGGGTGTAGGTCAGGTGTGGTATGTGAGAGGATTCCGCAGAGACAGAGCAGGGAGCGGAATCTGCAGATTGAGTGAAATCCACTGCTGAGGGGAGCAGAGGGGAGACAGGAAAGGTTTGCTGCACCCTGGGGTCGGCTCCCTGGCCGGGGATCGAACTAGTGCTGTGGTGATTTTGGACAGCTTCATAGTGCTGAGACTTAACCCCTGTGCCACCAGGGAGGCGTGGTCTTCTCTTGTAGTTCATTGTTTGCATTTCAGAAGGCAACTGATTGTCATGTGTTGGTTTTGTAAGTTTCCAGCTGCACTGAAGTGGCTTACTGATTGAATTTTTTTTTTCAGTGGAGTTTTTAGTGTTCTCAGCGTATATTATTTTGTCCACAACAGGTTTAATGGTGCTTAAATGTTTAAATTCATACAATTCATACAACCTTGACTCAGTTAAGGCTTTGTTGATTTAGATATTTCAGTTGTGTTATACAAAACTCAAAAATGTGGGCAATGAATAGTCTCAGTATACATTTATAATGGTCTGATATGCATCTTATTAATTCAATTATGTGTTGAATTTTCATTATATTCCATAACTTTGATTGACCAGCAAACTATGACATTATCATGAATTAATATTAACAAAGTTATTTATCACCAGAAAAAATAAAAATGCAAATGATTTAAAAGAACAGTAGCAAGTTTACAACCAGAAGTTCAAAGATTGAGATTTTGTTATTTTGTGTCTCCATTCCTGGCTGCCTCCAAATTCCTTATCTGCCACACAGCCACACACACGGGGCGTTCACCTGCCCAGATGTTGATCTTCCTCAGTTCTTTGTGTCTTTACATGTATAAATGACAGTGTTATTTTATTGCATGTAAATCTGATGAACATTCTAGTTTGCAAAACTCCATATGGAAACGAGACACTCTGGGTGAGATTTCCCACAGTCAAGTTCCAAACAAGATATTTCCTCATAATCCCAGGATCTTGGGTAATTAAGTAAATGGGGACAAACGCAGGGCTGAGGTGGTGCTTACTGTTGTGAGTGCCATTCCGCAAAGAATTCTGGGAATGTTAGAATACGGTAGAGTCCAATAGCTATTATAGTGTTATCACCACTATGTCTTCCTAATTTCTCTTATTGTTTAGCAAAAACCCTACCAGTATATTTTAGTAAATTTTTAAAAAATCTATTTATTTATAAATACAAAAGCTGGGGTTCAGGCCAGTGGTTTGGGGGTGAGAAGAGTCCCCAGAGACAGAGTGGGGAGCAGAACATGCGATCCACTGAAATCACTGCTGAGGGGAGCAGCAGGAGACAGGAGAGGTCTGCTGCACCCTGTGGAAGCTCCCTGGCCCATAGAGTCACAGAGCTCAGGCTTCTCACCTGAGCCACCGTGAGGCGCTATATTAGTAGGCACTATTTTTTAGTAATTACTGCACAGGAAAATAACAGCTTTCACACTCACTTTCTCGCTTCTGGTCCCACCGTGCGCTGAGTGTGTTTATGTCCAGTGGGGGCAACTCGCCACACCAGGGCTGACAGGGGAATCTTTATCAAGTCAAGTGTGAGCTTCTGATCTACAGTTGATCGTAACTGATTAGATTCTAACTCAGATCCCAAGGCCTGATTTACGCTACGAAGGCCTCACTGACTGAGTAAAGGGGCGTCTGTCCCAACCGTGGCCTCTGACCACACACGTGACCAAGAGGGTCAGTGACATTAAAGGGGAAGCTCCTCACAGGCGGGAGACACTGACCCAGCTAGAGAACTTCTGCTGAAACTGAGACGAAACCAACCATTGCCTCGCTAGGCTGAGACTATAGAAAGGGAGACCAGCAAAAGGGGGCTGAGTTCAGTTCCCTCCAGTTCACAGGCAATATCACAGAGCACCTGAGTGTTAACAAGAGGAGCAATTAAAGGTAATAGAGTATATGAAGTCATCTCAAATATAATTTGAAAGTGAGTATATATATTAAAATTATACTGTGGAATTATATACAATTATAAGAATATAGAGGGGTGTTTACTGTGAAAATTTTTAATAATTATAAGGTGATTGAGTCATGAACTCATCTTCTCTATTATATTTTGGTGAGTGTCCCCTTCATCAGTCTCCCCACAGCCGTCTTCATGGCCTGGTTTCTCAGACTGTAGATGACGGGATTCAAGGTGGGGGGCACCATCGTGTAGAACATAGAAATGACCAGGTCAGACATGGACGGAGTCCCTGAGGTCGGCTTCAGGTAAGCGAAGAATGCAGTGGAGACAAATAGCACCACAACCAGCAGGTGGGGAAGGCAAGTGGAGTAGGCCTTTGCCTGACCTTCTGTGGACGGAATCTTCCTGACAGCAGAGAAGATGTGGACATAGGAGATGACAATGAAAATAAAACAGCAGGTATCTGTCACTATACCGGTCATCATGGGGACAAGCTCGATAATTAAACTTTCAGAGCAGGAAATGGCCAGTAACTGGGGGATATCACAGAAGAACTGATGGATCACGTTGGACCCACAGTAGGACAAGGAGAAGGTCCCAGCTGTGAGCATCACAGCGAGGACACACCCACCCAGCCAGGACACAGCTGCCAGCTGCACACACCTGTCCCTGCTCATGAGGACCTCGTAGTGCAGGGGGCGGCAGATGGCAGCATAGCGGTCAAGGCTCATCACCGTGAGCAGGTGCAGCTCTGTAGCTGTTGAAATGACCAGCATGAAGACCTGGAGCACACAGCCCGCAAAAGAGATGGAGCTGCTGTGCGTCAGAGCGTTGGCAATGGACTTGGGGACCATGGTCGAGATGAGGCAGAGGTCCGAGAAGGACAGATTCCTCAGGAAGAAGTACATGGGCGTGTGGAGCTGCGGGTCCAGCGTGGTGATGACCACGATGAGCCCGTTCCCCAGCAGGGCACACAGGTAGACCAGGGAGAAGATCAGTGGGTGCAGGAAGCCCATGTTCCCGTGGGTGGGGAACCCCAGGAGGACGAATTCTGTCACCTCCGTGAGATTGGTCACCACTGGAGTCATCACCTGCATCAAAAGTATAGATGAATAAAACGCCGTCACCGTCTCTCAGAGCTGGACACGCGGGGTTTATCTGCACGTGGCCAGCACTGTCCTTTCCCTTCGTGGTCACTCTCCAGGCCCTACTGAGCGTCTTCACCCCACAAGGACCCCATTTCCTGCAATGCTCGACCTCGTGGCTTCAGTGACCGGAGGGTGCCGCCCTTGTCCACGCAGCCTGTGCCGATGCTGAGGGCAGAGAATCCCGACTCAGCCGCTGAGCACAGTCTCTGCCCAGACTCACTGCACCAGGGATGGGCCCCCCCACACTGAGCCAGCCCTGTCCCCTCTTCTCCCGTCACCAAGCCCCCAAGGCAGCTCACATCCCGGGACAACACACTCACTGAGCCTTAGAAAATGTGATAGAGCAAGGATGACCCCACCTCCAGCCTGTGGGGTCTTCCACCTGCCGTGTCCCTACAAAACTCTACTCCTGGCCAGGCTCACAGGTGCACAGTTAGAGACTGAGAGGACACAGATCCCTTGGCGAAGACAGGCTTGTTAAGGTAACATAGTAATAAAACAATTGCAACACACGGTGGAAATCTTCCCAATATTCAATATAAAGAAGAAGAAAAATCAGGATATGAGGTGGTCAAAGATGTAGACATCATCTGAGTGATGTAACACATGTTCTTAATGATCATATTCGCTCTGACACATATTTCATCCTGTGCAGAATCACCCACAGTCCTTGGGAGGCAGAGTTAGAACAAGCCCGAGGCCCCTCCGAGAGCAGACAGGTGTCCACTGCGTCTTCTCTGAGACAGAACCGCGTAATGGTCAGCACTGTGGCTGTGTAGTTGGAGAATTTCTGCATGTAGACATACGAGACAACAGACTTTTTTGGCCCTCATAATACATAGACAAAAGGCATCATGTTCTGATTTTTGAAATAGGAATTGTGTTTAATTTCCTCTGGAATTTCTTCATTACAATCTAATTCCATTATTGTTGTGAATTTATTAGCTCCCTAAACACACTCAGGGTGCTGATGGCCTAAAATGCCCCTCATGAAGCACTAATGTCACATCTGCCATAAACCCAAATCTTCTAATACATCAATATACTGAATGTCAGCCTCCCTGGAACTCTTTAAATTGAAGGTGAATATGTTCTCTCATTTAGACTCCTATCAGGAAACCACAGGCGTGGGACAGTGAACATCTTGTGCACCTCAGAATGTGTTAGTTTCCATCCTTTATAACATGAATTGTTACTGTGCTTTCTCAAGTCTAAAATGAAGGTAGAACCCTAAAAACTTTCAGTTCTGAATGAGCTATTAGAAAACTGTTAAAACTGAATACCTGCAGTTTGGGGAGGGGAAGTCCTAGCTGCCTTGAGGAGTCTCTTCTCCGAAGTTGTCCCGTCACGGGACAGAGGGCGTCCCGGCCCCTCACTCCATGGCTGCGGCGTGTGTGGGTCCTCTGTACACTCCCAGGATCCACCCTCCATCCTCTGCCGCCTCCGTGGACAGAGCAGGGGCGTTGAGGCGGGGCTATTTGCCCTCTGGTGCTGGCGCCTGGAAGTTGGTCACTGTCCAAGACTCCATCCCTCAGGGACTTTACTCCGGGGGGCGGGGGACAAGTGCAATTGTGTTGACTGTCCTAATTGGCATCACCTACAGCACATCCCAGTGATCAGTAGTGCACTCAGTTTATGGATGTAATTTTGTTGTTGTATTTCACCTGTATAGATATGATTATAAAAGTCCTCATTTCTAGGTTCCATCATCACCTGTTGTGTCTACTGTGGTTGTGTCATCATTAAAAGCAATGATATGAGACCATGTCCCAGAGAGCTGGACAGTCACCCTCGCCCACCGTTTGCCCTTTATGGAATGACCTAGAGATGGGAGTGAGGGGAGGATGAGGAAATGGTGGAGGAAAGAAAAAGGGAAAGAAATGAAGAAAGGAAGGAACAAAGGGGTGGGGAGTGGGGAGGAGAGAGAAGTAGAAATTCAACAGAAGTGAATGACCAAGTCTAAATATACAAAATCTTCTGAAAAAGAAATTTGTAATAGTCATTAAAAATTGCTTATTCATATAGTTCTTTTCCATTATCAGTACCAATAACTCTGCACTTAATTTATAGCTGTTGTTATGTTTGAATAATTAGAATGTAATCTTAACAAAATAGATTATTTGGATTTCTGTACATGGTGTCATATGACAGGTTTGCT
The DNA here is from genome assembly GCA_004024925.1 of Scalopus aquaticus. Lineage (NCBI taxonomy): Eukaryota > Metazoa > Chordata > Mammalia > Eulipotyphla > Talpidae > Scalopus > Scalopus aquaticus. The sequence goes on from PVIJ01025342.1 coordinate 8,116, forward strand.
ACATCATTATAGTGACATCATATATTTGGAAATTTAATCTATTTATTTATTAAATTTTTGGTGTGTTGTGAGACAGTGACCTAGTTTCATTCTATTGCATGTGACAGTCCACTTTTCCCATCACCATTTACCCACTTTCCTTGTTCTGTTGCATATTCTTGACTCCTTGTCCTAATTAAACTTCCCATGAGATGTGTGTTATTTCTGGGCTCTAAATATATTCCATCTGTGTGTGTGTCTGTTTTTGTCCTTGTACCATGCCACTTTAACTATTATAGCTTTATTGTATAGACTAGCCTGGAAATTTCCTGCCTCCATTCTCCCTCATTTTGGTCAGGATTATTTTGGCTATTTTTTGTCTTTTGTAGTTCCATATGCATTTCAGTAGTATTTGTTTTATATCTTTGGAGAATATCATTGAAGTTCTTATTGGGATTGCATTGAATCTGTAAATTGCTCTGTGTTCATGGGTGTTTTGTAATGTTGATTCTTCCAAGCCATGGGCAGGGAATATCTTTCCATTTATTTGTTTTTTCTATTTCTTTCTATTTTCTTTGTATCTTCACCACCTATGCTAGGTATACCCTAGGTACTTAAGTTTTGTGATTATCAGTAAGGTTGTTTTCTTTTTTTTTTCCTTTTAAAGTTTTGTTTATTTATGCACAAGAGCTGCGGTGTAGGTCAGAAGTGTGGTATGTGAGAGGATTCCACAGAGACAGAGCGGGGAGCAGAAATGGCAGATTGACTGAAATCATTGCCGAGGGGTGCAACAGGGAGACAGGAGAGGTCTGCTGTGCCCTGTAGGTCATGTCCCTGGCTGGGGATTGAACTTGTGGTGCAGTGGCTGCAGACAGCTTCATAGTGCTGAGACTTAACCCCTCGTGCCACCAGGGAAGCGTGGTCTTCACTTCTAGTTCATTGTTGGCATGCAAGAAGGCAACCGATTTTCATGTGTTGGTTTTGTAAGCTTCCAAGTACACTGAAGTGGCTTACTGATTTAATTTGTTTTTTTTCCCCCAGTGGAGTCTTTAGTGTTCTCAGTCTATATTATTTTGTCCACAACAAGTGTTATTGTGTTTAAGTGTTTAAATTCATACAGTTCATACAAACTTGAGATAGTTAATGTTTTATTGATTTAAATATTTCAGTTGTGTTATACAAAACTAGAAAATGTAGGCAATGACTAGACTCAGTTTACATTTATAATTGTCTGATATTCCATCTTATTAATTCAATTATGTATTGAATTTTCACTATATCCCATAACTTTAATTGACTAGTAAACTATGATGTTATCATGAATTAATATTAATGAAGTTATTTATCATTAGAAAAAATAAAAATGCGAATGACTTAAAAGAACAGTAGCAAGTTTACAAGTAGAAGTTCAAAGATTGAGATTTTGCCATTTTATCTCTCCATTCCTGGCTGCCTCCAAATTCCCCTCATGACCTGAAGGAGCTCACCTGGGCTGGAGGCAGCTCAGCCTGATGAACCCCTTGTAGGGCGAACTTCTGAGAATGATTTGATATTCAGGTGGAACTACATTTAATCATGAAATATTTAGGTGTGAAGTTTTCAAATATTGGACGTCACCGACGGGAAAGCAAAGGTCTAGTGCAGGCAGCAGATGCGGAGCTGAGGCCAGACAGGGCCACACGCACGGGGCATTCACCTGCCCAAGGGTAAATCTTCTTCCGCTTCTTTGCATGTTTTTATGTCCACACTAAATGACGGTGTTATTTTATTGTATGTAAATCTGTTGCATTTTCTCATTTGAACAACTCCATATGGAAACGCACATACTCTGGGAGAGATTTCCCATAATGATGTGCCCAACAGGACATTGTCCCCAAATTCTCTGACATTCTTGGTAATTAAGTAAATGGGGACAAACACAGGAGTACAGTGGGGTGTAATGTAGTGAGTGCCATTCCTCAACTAATTCTGGGAATATCAGAAGATGGTGTAGTCCAAGAGCTATTTTTTGTTTTAACCATTATAACTTCCTAAGTTCTTATTGTTTCTTAAAAACACCATACCCAATGTATTTCAGTAAATTTTTAGTAATTACTGCACGTGAAATGAACAGCTTTCACACTCACTTTCTTCCTTCTGGTTCCACCGTGAACCGAGTGTTTTTCATGTCCAGTGGGGCGGCTCTCCACAGCAGGGCTGACAGGGGGTCTCTGTCAAGTCACGTGTGGGCTCCTGACCCTCAGTAGGATGACACTGCTCCGTCGTGCTGCCGCCTCCGTGGACAGAGCAGGGGCCTCAGGGCAGGGCTATTTGACCTCTTGTGCTGTGACCTGTCCAGCAGGTCAGGTTATTTAGTGGAGTTCGAGGGGGCACCTCCTGAAAGAACCAAGGGGGCGAAAGGGGCAGGAGACCAAGCGCGTAAAGAAAGACAGAGTCAGTTTGAGATGCGTCAAAGTCTCGTTTATTAACAAAGGAGCTCAAGCTTATATAGGGTCTTGGGGAGGGGGAAGGTAAAGGAGAGTTCTTAGAACAAAGTAACTAAGATTCAAGGCTGGTCAGGCAGTAGGCGTGTCAACATTCTAGGAAAATGATCTAAGGTCACAGGTCATGACAACCTTGCATACCAGTGCTAAACCTGGCGCCAGGACTATCCTGTTCTTATCTCGAGCACAGAGACTGGAACGTATCAGCCCAGCCTTTGACCTCCAGGAGCATTCCAGCCCAGCCTCAG
>PVIJ01025343.1:0-10820 GCA_004024925.1 Scalopus aquaticus
CCTTCACGTCCATCTTCATCTTCATGCCAGCCCCTTCGCATCTGTAAGGGGCATCCCCGCCCACCCGGAGGGCCCAGGCACCTGGGGGGCTGCAGGTGAGGGCACCCCTCCCCCGGTCAGACACCGCCCTCGCCTGTCACACCGCTGCCCTGGGCTTATCGAATCCCCTCCCTTTCTGAGACATCCAAGGTGGCGTGACGCCACCCAGGGCGCCAGCCGCCTCCCCTGCAGCAGGGCCTGCCGTGTCCCGGCGGGGGCGCAGGCCTCGAGCGCAGGCCCTGGCGGCTGACCGGCCGTGTGTGGGCCCGGCTGTCCTCACCAGTGCCCAGCAGAGCTGGCCAGAGCCCCGCGACTGTTCACGGAGGCCGGCATCCCCCTGACACGATGACCAGCGTGGATGACCGGGGTGGCTGCCAGCGCCTGTGCCGGGACTGCCAGGACTGTGGACACTGGGACCGAGGGCAGCCCAGCTGGCCTGAGCGGGGCTGACCATGGCGGGTCGCAGATGGGTCCAGCTCACGCCCAGGGGGGACACCCTCGTGCCTCTCGAGGTGCGGCCAAGTCTGGCCGTGCGGGAGCTGCGGGGCGTCTGCCTGCCCAACTCGTGCAGGAGCCAGAGACTGGCTGAGGAGAGCGGTGGCGCCTCCGCAGCTGCCTCCCGCTGCCCTCGGCCGCCCCTCCCTCCCGGCCCTGCGGGGCCGCCCCTCCCTCTTCGCAGCCGCAGCCCCAGGCCCCCACTGACCCAGAGGGCTGCACCCCCAGTGCTGAGCACCCCTTTGGGCTCGGGGTCAGCGCTGGCTCCGGCCGCGGGCGGCCTCTCCAAGCGGGCAGGCGGCCGTGCGGGGAACTGTGGCTCCAGATTTTCTGATCGTGGAGTTTGTGCTCAAACGCAGCTTTATCACTTCCGTGCACGCTGCAGGCTCCAGCAGGACATAAATCTGCATTCCCGTCAGGGCGCGAGCCCGTGAGACAGCCGCGCCCGAACAGCTTCCGATTCCAAAGCCCGGGCAGCGTCAGGGAGCGCGTCTGGGCCAGAGCTGGATCTGGCCGCGGCCCGGGCCGAGCCTCCTTCTGAAGCCCATTTGCTCTGGCTCCCGGCCCACTCCCCTGTGGACACCTCAGCACAGCCGGGGGGACAGCCTGGCTGTGAGTCAGGGAGCAGAGGCGCCGGCACGTCCTTAGTCGTCCGCGCAAGCGCGCCGGGCACTCTGGCCCCGCAGAAGCTGCGTCGTGTCCGCCCACAGCGCTGCCGCCCTCGCTTTCTCGTCCAGGCCCCGGCTGTGCCAGACTGAAGAGGGCCGCAGGGCCTCTCCGGCCCCGCCCGCTCCGCTTTGGCACAAGCGATTTGTCGGGAAAGGGCCTGATCACGTCGGGTCAGGGCCGCCGCGTTGCCAGAGCAGTCGCGTGACTGGGCGGGGTCTCCCGGCGGGTCAGCTCCGGTCAGCGCCGGGTTTGCACAAGGCGCCTCCCAGGCTCCTCCCCGCCCCACCTCTGCAGGCGGCTCGGCTGGTCCGGGGTGCAGGGCCACCCCCAACCCCCAGCCGGCTCCTTCCAGGGCGTCCCCACGGCGGGCGCCTCAGGGGACCAGAGCCCCACGGGCCCGCGTGGCTGACGCTGAGCATCGGAGCAGCTGTGCTCCCCGCGCTGGCGCTGCCAAACCTGGAGATGCTGATCTTATTTTTTGCAAAATTGGTAAGTGCGGTGACACCGTGTCCACACGCGCGAGGAGGCAGCTGTGTGCAGGCACCGTGGAGCCGCCGCAGCTGCCCGCAGACGCAGGGCCCGTGGGGAAGGGGGGTCGCTAGCAGGGGCGCGAGTGGGGGCCCCCCTGCCGCGGGGAAAGGAGAGAGCACCGCGGCGTAGGGCGGGAAGGACGGGCCTGAACGGCGACTGCAGAGGGTAAAATAACTCGCTGGCAATGTGAAAACCCTGGGCTTGTGGCGCGCCGGGCACCCCCCTGAGGCAACGCGCACAGAGCACCAGGGAAAGCCCCGCCTGGCGGCCCTCAGCCCCCCGCACCGGGCCTGGCCCTGCCCGCGCCTCCCATGCCCCGTCCGGCTGCTGGAGGAGCCCCCCGCCCCGGCCGGCCCCGCGTCCACACAGTGCGATCCCCCCAGCGGGGGAGGGAGGCGGGGCCGGCCCTGGCTCCTCGTCCCCCACCCGCTAAGTCACGGCACTGGCGGCGCCGGGGGCCAGCACCACCCGGGGGCCAGCTCCCGCCGACTCCGAGGCCCTGCGCCTCCCAGGGCCAGCCGTCCCCCCGCCGCCCTTTGACCCCCGATTCCCGCGGCTCAGCCCTCAGCGTGTGACTGACCGCAGAGCTCCCCACCCTGGCGAGGGAGGCGGACGCACAGGGGTGCGGCGGCAGTGACCAGCCAGGCAACCAGGGCTGCTGTTTCCTCGGGCAAACCTCGTGGACAGGCTCAGGGTCACTTCGCGATGCCCGCTGGGCAGCAGCGGCGGTCAGCCTTCACCCAGCTGAAGAGGGGCGGGCCAGCAAGGAGGGCCCTCAGACTGTCCCGCCCCGCCGCGGGAGGGGCGCTCCGAAGTGTCCGTGCCGCTGGGGGCCGTCGTCCCCGTGAGGCAGGAGCTCTGAGGACAGCTCGGCGGGTCATCCTGATTTTAGAAAGAGCCTGATAAAATGCAGCGGCTCTCGAGGCCTCCGATGCAGAAGCCCCGCGCTCAGAACCCCGCGCGGTCCGACGTGCGCCCTGCGCGCGTTTTCCCAGGCAGGCTCCGCCGAACCGCCACGCAGCGCCGCCGGCAGTAAGCCCCGAGCCCCGAGCCCTCGGCCCCTCCCCGCCGCCTCCTCGCGCCCCCAGCCCGCACTCCGCCGCAGACAAGGGACCCCCCCCAGAACTCGGGTCTCGCCCCATGTGGTCAAAGCCCCATTCAGTGACCGGGGAGAGGACAGGGCGCGGGGTGGGCGGGGCCAGTGCGGTCAGCCGGCCCCTTCCGCGGGGAGGGGCACCCGGAAAATCTCCCCTGACGGCGGCGGAGGGACACCGGAGACGCGGCGCACGGCGCACGGCTGCGGCCCTGGGCCTGGAGGGGCAGGTCCCTCGTCAGCATCACCTGCGATGAGAGCCGGCCCCTCCCGGCCTCCTGCCAGCCCCCGCCCCTCCCCCTGCTCGCCCTACCCAGCTCGGCCCGAAGCCTCCAGCTCCTGGGCGCGCCCGTGGCCGCTGGCCCTGCTGTGGGCAGAACCGCGGGTGAGGCCAGGGGCGGGCGGAGCGCCGTGGGCCTGCCTTGCCCAAGAGGCTGTATTTTTCTGTATTTTTTATGTATTGAGTGTTTGGCGTGACATTTTACTTTGGAACAATCCACCCAAAGGTCCTTATTAAATCGATGATCAGAATTCCTCCCCTCCCCGCCATGCCCTATTAAGAAAAATGGAAAACAACACAGCTGGTAAAATCTGTTTGGGGGACACGATTCTTCTTTGATACGGTAAAAAACAAGTTTCTATCCCCGTGCGGATCGAGACTCAGGTCACGACATCGTCTACGGTGTCGGGGTTTCTCTCCGCTGGACGTCTTGCCACAGGGAGCGCCGGCTCTGCGGCCGGGTGGGAGGCGGCCCCTTCAGGGTCCACTCTGAGACGGCGTGGAGGGGAGCGGGCAGCCCGAGGCCGTGGGGGCTTCCCGGCAGCTAAGGACCACAGCAGCCACCCCCCTTTCACCTCCCAGCTCCCCCCACCCCTGCGCTTGCCCTGTGGCCTGAGCTGCTCGGACACCAGGGGGCCCAGCAGGGGCCCAGCAGGGGTGCTCCTCAGAAGAGGGAGAACCCAAGACACCCGCCGCAGGGGCAGCCAGCCAGTGTCGAAGCCCACAGCCTGCTTGCGGCTGTTGGGCGAACCCACACCGAGACACGGGAAAGGGGGTCCCTTCAGTGTCGCTGAGTGGGGAGCGGTTTCTTCACGCCTTCTCGCGTGGCTGTTACTCGCACGGTCTTGGTGTTTATTATCACTTCGCTGTCCTTCCTTTGCCCCTGTTGTTAGTTTGCTCCTGGAAAACTTTATTTTCATAATTCAGAAGGGCTCTGGGGCGTCAGCCACTGTCTGGTGGAGAAGAGGGGCCCCTCGGGCGTGCGTGCGTGAAGTCCCCCGGGGCCGGTCATCTCAGAGGGGTGCTAACTCCAGTTTCCTCTGTCGAGCCCCTTGGGGGCAGAGAAAAGCGACATCACCAGTTCCAGCTAGAACGAAGAGAGCTGAGTGAGGTTTCGTTGCTCCGGAGTCGGTTTTGTTCTCCCGCTGCAGTCGGCCCACAGGACAGGCTGGGGACGCCCCTGCGGTCAGATCGCCGGGAGGCGGGAGAAGATCGGGCGTTTGGGGCAGCACCCAGACACCATCGGGCAGCGCTGGCCGAGGCCTGGCCAGGAGAGCTGGACAGCCCCCGTGCTCGGGTCCGCAGTCCGCACACACCCGCTCACGCGCAGCAAACTCTCGTGCTGCGTGAGCCCGGCCAGGGAGGGGCGAGCCCAGCCCCCAGCGTCAGCTGACCTCCAAGCTGCTGCCGCGCCAGCCGGGGGGGAGGGGGTGGGGGGGGTGAGCCGGGAGCCGGAGCAGGCGGCCTGTCCTCGAGGCCTGGAGCTGCCCCTCCATGCAGCCCACACACGGTCAGGCCACACGGCGACCCCGAGGAAGGCCCGGCAGCTGCCCTTCGCATGGGTGAGTGGCCGAAAGCCGTCTCCGGACCAGAGGCCAGGCCAGGCTGCCACCGGGCTAACGGCCACTCACAGCCAGGGCCGGGCCAGGCCGGCGGCTGCCGCAGGACAGAGTCGCTGGTGCTCCTTTACCCCACGCAGGTCGTAACACGGCGGGAAATGACGGAAAAACTGACGGGCGCAGTTGGCTCCACAGCCAGACGGCCGTTCCGACACGGCCTCCCCACAGACGGGCAGTCCCCAGTCACGCTCGCTCGAAGCCGAGAAAGCAGCTTCAGTGAGATTTCCAGCGACTTCCGGCCCCCCGAGAGCTGGGAAATGATGGTGATTCAGTGGGAGGGACTTTCTCCCCAGCACGGAGCAGACCTGGGGGCGGCCTCGTCCTCCTGGCCCAGCACGGCCACTCCCCACACACTGACCGCGCCGGCGCAGCCGTGTCAGGCCGGCCCGGACGATTGGCTCTGGTGCAGGCGGGAGGCGAGAGGCCAAGCCCCCCACCCCCGCGTGCAGGCAGACCGATGTCGCAGCTGCGCCGACTCACGCGTCTCGGGCTCCCCAGGACCCCCCACCGGGCACTCCGGAGCACGCTGCAGCGGGCAGTGGGCATGGGGCGGCCTGCCAGCCCTCCGCACAGGACGGCGCAGGTGAGAGCGGTCACTGCAGTGTGCCAGGGTCTCGAGGGTGGCCGGCTCTGGGGCGGGCAGGGCTGGGACCCCCCCAGGTGAGACCCAGCTCTCGGCAGCCCTGCCCAAGCGCCCCGAGGGTGGCGAGGGGTTCCCACTGGGCACCGGAGGGCAGGCGAGAGTCCGGTCTAGGAACCCAGCGCTTGGGGTCTGCTCTTCCCAGGAGCGATAGGAAGGAGGAGAAAGTCTGGGTGAGCCGGTGGTTGCCAGGAGTCGCCCTTCACCCGCCTCTGAACTGCAGGAACATGAAGTTTGCAAAGCCACAGAGTGCGGGGGCAGGAGCGCATGTCCAGGGTCACAGACGTGCTGGGGGCACAATGGACTAGGGGTGCTGGTGGCGGTGACCGCAGCGAGGGGCCCCTGCACTGTAAAAGTCTATCGGGGCGACACACCCAGTCGTAACCGTGGTCTGACACGGGCAGAGCCGCCCTCGCCCGCTGCCCTCGCCACGGACCGTGGACGCGACACGTCTGCAGCCAGCAAGGGCCTCTGGGGCCGGCCCTGTCCACGGCCCTGCGTCTGCAGCACGGGGCTGGCTGGGCGAGGAGGGAGCCCCCCGCGTGGTGCCTGCAGGGCCCCGCCCCGAGCCCCATGCGGGGAGAACCTCGCGTCCAGGCAGCGCCCAGAGACCGCCGTGCTTCCGGCAGCTTCGGGTTTGCATTTGCCGAGGAGGGGCGCCTCTGCGTCCCTCCCACCCCGAGTCCTCACAAGGCGAGCTCCGCCGCCAGCGCCTGGCCCCCTGCACCCTGGGCAGCGCCCGCGGCGGCTCGGCTGGCAGCGAGGGCAGTAACTGTGCGCCCCGCCTGTACCCAGGAGACGGCGGTGGGCGAAACCCGTCTCCATCCCGCTCGCCCTTCTCGTCGCGGGAGAGCCAGTCCGCGGCAGGAGGGGCCTGAAAAGCGGGGAGGAGTCGCTCGGCCGCGGGCTTCGCCGCCTGCTCACGGCCTGACCGGGGCTGCTGGGCGCTGGCGCCTCCCGGGCGGGGGCGCCCGGAAGTGCACGTGCTGGTCGCGGAGATTAAGGGGCGGAGGGGGCTAGTCCGTGCCCGGGGCGGGAGGGCACCGCAGAACGCGCGGGCGCCGGCCGAGGCTGGCCTGAGCCGGGGCCTGAGGAGCAGCCGCCGCAGTCAGGAGGCGAGGTTGGCCCGCTGCCGCCCGCGGCCCCGCGTCTCCGTGCTGCGGACGAGCGGCTCAGCCCTTCGGGACGGCAGCGCTCCCACCCCCGGGGAATGCGAGACAGTGGCTCGTGGGGAGACCGCCCTGCGTGTCCCAGGAGCTCAGGCGCGTCCCGCTACCCTCCCCGGCCGGAGCCGCGCCAGCCCGGCTCCCAGCTCGCCGCCGCGCTGTACACACCCCTGGGGCGGCTCTGTGCCAGGCCCCAGAGCCGGGCAGCGTCGGGAGAGAGCGGCCGCCCGGCATGCGAGCCAGACTCTGAGACGCCTCCCTCCCGCCGCTCTGGCAGCCCGAAAGGGACCCTTCTTGCAATGGCAAGACTTTCGGAGGAGGGTGGGTGCTGCCTGCAGGTTTCGGGGGTGCGGGGCAGAGTCTTTGGCCAGGAGCTGGTTAACACTCTGGTCCGCTCAAGTCTCAGTGCGTGTTTTTGCCACCAGCATCAGGTGGCCGCTCACGTATTCATACGTGTTCATCTAGTCTCCGGTTTTTCACGCCATGGTGGATTATTTGGAACTATTAGGAGCTATTTCTTTGATCGTCCTCAGTCTAGAAGCTTTACACATTGTTTTGGTGAAAGTGTAAGGTGTTTTAGGAGAGATATGACGGTTTTTTTAATATCCAGTGTTTCAGGAGTTATGTGTGTTTTATTGACTGCTTCTACCATTCATGCGGTGGCACAGACAACGACCGGCCCCCAGGGCTGGTGAATTTAAAGGGCGCCGGCGCACAAAGTGTTAAGGGGCCCGAGCACGCTGCGGTGCCTTCTCTCCAAAGGCTGCTGGGCGCGCGGGGGCCAGACGCTGCGTCCACCGTTTCAGGCACGAAACGCTGCGGGAGGGGAAGCAGCGACGCCACGACGTCCGGAGTGAAGTGTCTCCGCCACGGGGGGGAAGTGGTCCCGCTTCTCCCAGACAGGGAAACCGGGGCGGCCCCTCGCAAGCGCGGCCGGGCTGAGCCCCGACCCCGGCCGGGCGTCGCGGCTTTGGCCTCCAACCCGCATTCCACTGAGTTATTAGTCAAAGTAATGGTTTATTTTCTTCACCAGAAAAATAAACCGAGATGCACTCAGCGGCCGAGGCCCAGCCGCGCGCCGGCTTTGTTTGACTTAGGAAGCGCTCGCCGGTGAAAAATCGCTCCGTAATGGATGTGAGCCTCTCCGGCTCGACATCAATTTGCCCAGATTATAAGGCAGCGCCGAGGAGAGGACCACCAGGTTATCTGGGGACGAGGAGGGGGCACTGGGAGCCAGGCCCCCCAGAACGGCCCAGCCCTGCGGCGGAGGGCGCCCCCAGCGGCACAGTCCAGGCAGCTCCGCTGGGGCGTGCGTGGGCGAGTCAGGACAGCAGCTCCGTCTCCCCAGACAGGCCTCGGGGTCTCGGCTCTCAGCGCGCTCCTGCCTTGAGGGTTCGGCTCCCGGGCGTCGCGGTGGGCAGTGTGCTGGTGGCGTCACGTCGGGCTCTGCTGTTACAGGGCGGAGAGCGTGGGCCTCGCCCTCACACGCGCTGGGGGCTGCAGCGCCGAGTCGCTGTAAGCCAGCGGCCCCTTGGGAGGAGAACTGCAGGTGGAGGGAGTGGCCTGTCCCCAGATCCAAAAGGCCCCGGCGCTGCTGCTCCGCCGGGTCCTCTCCCAGCTTCCCGTGGCTGCCACGTGCCCGCCCCGCAGCTGAGTCTCGGGGACTAGGGCACAGCAGACCCTGGCCCCAAATCAGCGCAACTGATTCCTGTCCGGGACTCTGTCCAGCCGCGGGTACCCAGGGAGACGTGCGCCCCGGGTGCCCCCAGCCGGGCTCGCCTCCACACGCCCCCGAGCCTGCCTCCCCGTGGCCGGGGGCTCCGAGGGCTCCGAGGGCCCCGCCGCCTGCACCCTGGCGTCAGAGAAACCGGCTAAACGAGGGATGCGCGTCCGCGTCTCTGGTGGCGGCCCAGACCAGAAACCCAAGGGGCGGAGCCCGGGCCGGAGCCGCGTCCAGGGCGTCCCCGCGGGGCTGACAGGGCCCCAGGCCACCCCGGGGCCCTGAGCGGCCCGGCCCCGCCCCACGCGCAGGCGCGCCCCCCTCTGCCCTTGCTGAGGTCCCTCGCCGGTGAGCGGCGCGGACGCGGACGACGCAACGGCTTGTGCGTGAATCACGTCCCGAGATGGACCCGTCTCGTGGACACCTACCGGTGCATCAGAAGCGCACCAGCCTGGCCGCAGCATTGGGGCTCACACAGAATGAGGGGTCCACAGACAGGAAGGGGGTGGACAAGTTCACTGGCGAAAGAAAAGGCTATTTCAAGCCAGACTGTGCCTTCAGAATGAGGGGGTGCATGTGCGAATTAATCGGGGACTCGGTTCCTGCGCAGGGAAGCTGTGGTGAGGCCTCGAGAGACCTCGTGCTTCGGGGCACAGCGGCCGTATCCAGTCCCGGCAACCGCAACCGGGCAGGCGGGCAAAGCGGGGACACGTGGTCTGCGCTGCCCCCCACCCAGCCCTTCCCTGCGGGGCTCAGCCTCACCCCCGCCGGCCCCCAGCTCCGCGCGGCGGGTCCGGGCCTGCTGAGGGCCGGGCGTCTGCCTTCTCGTCCGGGGACCTGGCCTGAGCAGGGCCGACGGCAGGGCCTCCCGGGTGGCCGGGCCCCCGCCCAGGCTGGCACCCCACCGCGCCCCGCAGGGCGGCTGCTTCCTGAGCTTGGGGACCTCCGCGGCCGGCCCTGTTTGTCCCTCGCGTCAGGAGTGAAGGCTTAAGTGCTCCGTGTTTAGCCGTCTGTAAATAGTCCCGACTATAGCATTTCCAAACACAGTGGCATGTTTAGCTTTTCCCAGGGCGACACGCCGGGGTGCCAGGTAGGCCTGGCGGCTGCTCCCCCGACCAGCCGGGTCATCAGTCACTCGGCGTCGGCTCCTGGCCGGGCCTCGGGGTTCTGGCTGCCTGGGCTGAATCAGGGGCCCCCGCGCCACCGCTGAGCCCGTCACAGAGGAGCCCGGCAGGATTTGGGTGAAAATATCAGAACGGGGGCCCGGGGAGGGGCCTGGGAGCGCCCTGGAAGGAAACGCGCGCTCCTGGAACCCCCCGCGGGGGCCTCAGGCAGTGCCCTCGCGGGTCAGCACCTGGGCAGGCCGCGCCGGAGCGGGCGGGGGCGGGCAGCGACGGCCCCCCGAGACCGGAGCGAGGCCTGTAGCCGGTGCCGTGGTAATTGCCACCCTCGCTTCATTCACACACAGAGGACGGGCGAACGCCACGCGCGACGCCGCCGCAGCACGAGGCTCATCTCCGCGCAGTCACCCGAGAGTCTCACATATTAAGATGCAATTACGGGGCTGGAATATTTCCAGAGCATCGGCTTCCAATATTTTCTGAATAATTTCTGTGAAATGTTTTTCCTCATTATGCTCTCCTATTGCTCTGTAATGTTTTTAATTACCATTTCCGGGGGATTTTCCCCCCTGCAGCGCGGGAGGGGCGTCCCCAGCGGGCGCGGCAGAGCGAGGCCCCGCCCCCGTCACGCCCGCCCCCGACACGGGTCCGCCCCTCGCGGGGAGGCCGCTGCGGACGCGGTTCCAGCCCAGGCCCGTCTGCGACCGCAACAGGGACGGCCAGAAACACAGCGTGCGGCCCTGCAGGAACACCCCAAGGCCTCAGCGCAGGTTCCTGTGGGGAGGGATGTGCGCCCCGCCCGCCGCGCCTCCCTCAGGGCCTGGCGTCGGGCGGCGTCGGAGCGGGCGCGGAGACCGGCCTCTGCCGGCTTCCCGAAAGAGCGGACAGGCCTGGACACACGCTCTGCCGTCCAGTCCCTCTGCTTCAGTGTCAGGAGAGGGCCAGCCCTGTCTCTGTGCACACGTGTGGGGCATATACGTGTTCACACATGTGTGATCGGTGCGCAAAGACGGAGTGTGTGCAAGTGTGTGTGCGTGGAGCCACGAGTGTGTGCATCGTCGTGTGCGCGTGTGTGCAGCTGCTTGCCCTCTGGCTCCGTGCAGGCAGCTGGTAGCCACGACTCTCAGACGCCAGGAAGAGGGGTCTCGGCAGCTGGGCATAGTGGCCCTCGGCGGGCAGAGCCCAGCAGGCTCCTCGGATCTGGAGGCCAAGGGCAGGGGATGGTCTTCCCTGCTGAGCCACCAGTCAAATCAGAGCCCCTCTGCCCGATCACCCAGCGTGGCAGGGCCCGAGCCAGGGCCCCCAGCCTCGTCTGGGCGAGGGGCACCAGGGCAGGCCTGCCGCCACCCACCACAGAGGCCTGGCAGACCTGGCTGAGGAAGGGGTGGGCATTCCTCCCACCTGTACCCCCTCTCCTGCTGCACCCCTTCTCCTGCTGCAACCCCTC
>PVIJ01025344.1:0-10960 GCA_004024925.1 Scalopus aquaticus
ATAATATTACATATAATATGATAAGTAATTTAAATATGTTAGAGTGCAGTATTATTTGAATAAAATGAATAAATAAATAAATGGTGCCGGGATAATTGGTTATTCATCTGGAAAAATAAGATTAGGCTTTATTTTCACATCAAACATTAAAATTAACCAAGAGTATATAAAATTTAATTGCAAGTTGTAAAACACTAAAATTTTTAGTAGAAAATGAAGGTGAATAGCTCTGTTACCTATGGGTAGAAAAGATATCTTTAAAACGGTGAGAAAGAAAGTACAGACCATAAAGTACAGATTAATTTGATTGTTAGTTAAATTTAAATCTTTTCTTAAAGGAAAGGCAAATAAAAGACAAATCATAGACTGGACAAATTTTGGTGATGTTGTAACACAAAAAGGATCGGTATCCTAAGTTGTACAACAAACTCCTACAAATCAACAATAGGAAGACAAACAGTCCAAGAGAAAAATGAACAAGGGACATGAATGCACAAATCTCCAATGCCAAAACCAAAGTGCATAGCAAATATATAAAGATGTGCAGACACACTAGTCATCTTGAGAATGCAAATGGTGCTGTGATATTACTCTAAACCACCATATTTGCAAAATTTAATTAAATCTGATGATAATAAGTGTTATCAGAGAAGAGGAGAAATGGGATCCCTTATATCATAAATAGTGGGAGTGTAAAATGAAGCAACCACTTTGAAATGTAATTTAGCATTGAAATTGAACATGACATTTGACCTAGCAATTGCACATCTATGTAAATGCTTTGGATATAAACTCTCAAATTCACATCTAGATAGATATTAGAATGTGCACTGGAACACTGCTTATAATGTAAAAAGACAAAATTGGAAATAATCTAAATCAGCATGAGAGTGCATAAATTATGGTATCTCCATAGAATAAAAGCTCATTCCGCAGTGGAGCAAAACAAACTAGAGCCACATGTCATAACATGGGTGAACTTCAAATTCCTGATCGTCAATGAAAAAGTAAATTGTGGAGTAACATATACAGAATGATACTTTTTATACAAAGCTTGTAAACATGAAATAATCCAAAATACTTTATTACAGAACCTTATATCTATATATCAATTCAAAATCACACATGGATATTATGAACGTCCCATAAAAAGGTTATACTTTGGGAGGAGAAAGAAGTGGGACTGCTACAAAGGGGCTTTACCTAAGCCTGTAATGTTTTATTTCTTCAGAAGGCACCTAAAACAAATACAGCAGATTTTGGGAATTAATGAAAACTGCCTTATAGTTGAAGAGGTATTTATTGTATTATTTCTTCTTGTTTAAGTGAAATATTTCAAAATTAACTAAAGAACCATCTGACCTCACTGAGATGTGGGTGCTGAGGGTTCAGCCAGGTTTATTACTCAGTTCTTGTACTTCTTGCTCTTAATGGACTGATTGAAATTGTATATTGGCCACATAGCATAGCTTTTCAGCCCCTGTGAAGATATCAGAACTGTGAATTAAATTCTGAAATTTCAAGGGTCAACTATAGACATCCAGATACAACTAAAGACTAAAAGAATAAAAATGAAAACAAAATAAAAACTGTTCTAAAAAGACTTGAAAAGCATATATATATAATCTCGTCTCCCCTACCTCCCCGATTGGCATTAGCCTTCCAGAAGTATTATCTTTCTATATGAAAAGACCACCCAGGATAATATAAAACAAAACAAAACAAAACCTGCTTCTATGAAGGGGAAAGAATACTCCACATAATGGTTGCACCTTCCCAAATACATCCTTCAGTTCCCCAAACAGCTTTTCCATCCTTGACCTTCTCGTTGGAAACCTCTCTTCAAGCAGTTACACACAGCTCTGCAAATGTTAGAGTGACATTTGGACTGGGCTGGCGTGATCAGCTTGCCGGCTCCTTTGGCTTCCCCCGGGGGCCTGCCGAGCTCCAGCTCAGCAGTATTAGGCTTGCAGGCCTCACCTCCCAGCGCTAGTAATAACATTTACCAGCTACAGTTTTCTCCATGTTCAAATATTTCCTCTTGCCCACGTGACAGTGATTTAGCTCCTCTATAGACTGAAATCTGAAGAGCATGGTTTGGAGAGAGGAGAGCCCTCCTTTAAGAACTTTTAACATTTACCTTTCATTAAAGATTTTACTTGTGTTTTAATTGGACTTCCCTCCTAGGATTCGGATATGTTTCAGAAAAATTAATTAACAAAATTGCACCTGTAGATGAGGGGGACACAACCTTGGATTATTCTCATTGTCAGTGGGAGCAAACAAACTATACCTCTGCTTGGAGAGGAATCAAATATGAGTCATCCTCAAAATCCTTCAGAATCTTTCAGAATTCAGACTCAACCAGGGAATTGTATAATTGTTAATTATAACTACAGAAAGCACTTTAGGAGCCTTGCTATGCTTAAGTAGACCTTGGTTGGTCAAGACTTAAAGCAGTCACAGTTGCTTCTCTTGTTTCTTGTGTCTCTAGTGAATGAATGGAAGAGGAATGAGTTGGATATCCTCCCCAAAGACTAGTGAGTTATATGCTAATACTGTCCTTGTTTTGTACATGAGGAAACTGAGTTTGGGAAGATTAAGGGATGTGTTCAATCCCCAATATAGTAAAGTGTCAGACCTCATATACAGCCTGGAGACTTAATTGTTCTGCTATAATCTGTGTGTATTGAGCCACATATGTGCTGGTAGGCCTTGGCAGGGTGAGTTAAAAATGGCTAAGAACACAATAGAACTCTCATGAAAGAATGCCGATGGGAAAAAAGTGAGAATCACAGTTGGCAAACACCACAATAATTAAAGTTGCAGCTATTGATGGATGGCAAAATCAGTGGGTCAAAGTTTGAAGAAAAACAGAATTTTCATAATCTCAAAGTATCCTCCCCTGGATACTTGCCAAGTACAAAGGAAAGAGAGTTATTTAACAGTCAAAGGACCTGTGATATACCAACTTAACCAAGTAATTGAGAAAATGTCACCAGTACCCAAGCATGTCCACATTCATGAGCCTCTTGGTGAAATCACTGGAAAACCAGAGCTTCAGGTGTTTTTGTTTTTTTTTAATTCATAAACTCAGTCCAATCTTGAGAAAACATTAGACAAAATCAAATTGAAGATGTGATATAGCCTCTGACCAGGACTCTTTAAGAGGACACAGAGATAAGAAAGCTATGAGAGAAGAGGACCTCTTATAGACAGGGAGACTACAGAGAAATGACAACTCATGCCATGGGGGACCCTGGAACAGAAAAAGAAATTAGTAGAAAAAATGATCACAACGGATGAAGGTTTGACGCTTATTTAAAAATCTAATACCAATGATAATTTCTTACTTTTCATAATAACACTATGATTTTATGTTAACTTTGGGCAAGTGGGGTGAGAGGTGTCAGGGAACACTTGGTGTAATTTTTGCAGCTTTTCTGTATGTGTGCAAGTTTGAAATAAAAAAGTTTAAAATAATGTGCAGAAGAGAATAAGACAGAAAATGAAAAGGATATATATTTGCTATCAGACTTGCTTAAGAGAAGCAAATATGTAAACAAATATGAAACACCCATAAAAATGGTCTTGTGGGCATTGAGGATAATATGTGAAGGCTCCAGACAGAATAGGACCATGGAGAAGGAGTGATCCATCTTATCTATACAGGTATGGTATGTGATAGATAGACAGACAGTCAGGTAGACAGATGCCAGGATAGGTTTCTTAGAAAAGCTAACACTCAGGTCTTTTGTTCAGCTGCTGCCTATTTTACTGTACACTCACAGGGCCAGGATCTCTCCTAGAATATAACTACATTGTGGTAAACAAAGAAAAGCTATCTTCTTTCCTGGAGCTTCATTCTCGCAGGAGGAATCATAGAAACACATGAACAAACAAGAAATTGAATATTTTAAGTGTTGTGCTGAAAAATAAGTGTGCCAATATGACAGAATATGCCTGGGGAGAGGGACGGTTAGATAGGGTATTTGGGGAATATCTTTTAGATGGTGAATTAAGTTATCTAGGCCAGAGCTTGAAGGAGAAGGATCCAGCCATACAATGGAGCAGGTAATATCATGCTGAAGAATAGCTGGCTGAATGCTTGAACACAAGAATAGATCAGTGCATCTGTGTCCAAGGAAACAAAAGGAGGTGAGCTTCTACCATGCTGCACCATGGTAGATGGTGAGCTTAGAAGTAGGGTGACCGTGTGGCCTTCAGTCAAAATTTGCACAGCTTTGGGTTAAAGGTGGTGCTTTTAATTATTACACCAGGGCAATAGAAGTGAAATGGGTATCCTGGGCCAGACCTGGAAATAGGGTCACCCTATAAAGAGGAACAAATTATGTAGGACCTGTGAGTCAGTAGGAGTAGATGTGTATTCTAAGTGCATCTGGAAGACTTTGAAGGGGATGGAAGCAATCACTGGTTGCCATGTGGAGAACAGACTCTTGGAGTGAAGGAGGCAAGTAGGGGAGATAATTAGGAAACTTGCCCAAGTTGAGCTAGAAAGTAGAGGACAGGGGCTTGAGATAAGGAAATAGACATAGAAAAGGAATGAATTGCATTTCAAAGGAAAAGTCAATGTGTATTGCTTATTCTTATATGAGCCAGGATGTGCCAGGTGGCTAAGGAACATAGGTTATTGCATGCAAAGGGAACATCGAGAGCAAAAGATGAAGAAGCAGGGCACTTTTAAGAACTGACAGTATATTCTATGGCCAAAGAGTGAAGGTGATTGTGCTGGGGATGTGACCAAGGACCAGACCAGAAATTTAGAATTCACTGCTAAGTACAGTCATGCCTTATTTTATCAAGCTTTCTTTATGTATTTCCCAGATAGGGCATTTCTTTTTGTTTTGCCAACTGAAGATTTTGTGGCAACCCTGTGTGGAGCAAGTCTGTGGACATCATTTTTCCAGCAACATGTGCTACTTAATATCCCCGTGTCACAATTAGATAATTCTTGCAATGTTAATAACTTTGCCATTATTATTATTATTATTATTATCATTATTATTAATTATTATTATTAGTGTTGTGGTGCTCTGTGGTCTTGATCTTTGATGTCACTATTGTAATTGTTACCATGATCTCCGTTCATATAGGACAGTAGACTTCATCTATAACTATTTGAATTCTCACTGCTCCAGTGTATAGCTGTCCCCCTGTCTCTCTCCATTTTGGGGGGGCTCCTTTTTATCCTGGGACACAGCAATATTGAATTAGGCCAATTAGTAAGCCCTAAGTATTTAAGAGAAAGGAATAAATTATCTGTCTCTCACTTTAAAACCAAATCTAGAAGTGATTAAACTTAGTGAGGAAGGCATGTCAAAAGCTGAGACTGAAAGCTAGATCTCTACGACAAATAGTTAGCCAAGTTGTGAGCGTGAAGGAAATGTTCCTGAAGGGAATTAAACGTGCTACTCTAGTGAATACATCAAAGATAATAAAGTGAAATAAGTTTGTTGTCAATGTGGAGAAAGTTTTAGTAGTTGGGATAGAAAATCAAACCTGTCACAACATTCCTTGAAGCCAAAACCTAATCCAGAGCAAGGCCCTAAGTCTCTTTAATTCTGTGAAAGCTGAAAAGACGTGAAGAAACTGCCGAAGAAAAGTTTGAAGAGGTTGGTCCTGAGGTTTCAGGAAAGAAGTCATTTCTCAGTAACATTAAAGTACAAGGTGAAGAGGAAGAATTGATGTAAACCTACAGCAAGTTACCTGAAAGATCTAGCTAAGGTCACTGATAAGGGGACTACACTGAACAATAAATTATCAATGCAAACAACACAACTTTCATAGCTGGAGAGAAGTCAAATCCTGACTTTAAAAGCCTCTGTGGACAGATTGACTCTCATTAGGGGCTAATGCAACTGGAAACTAAGTTGAAACCTATATTCAGTTACCATTCTAAAATTCTTATAGCCATTCAGAATTAGGCTAAGTCTGTTGTGCTTGTGCCTTTTAAGTAGAACAACAAAGCCTGGATGATAGTCCATCTGTTTACAACACGATTTACTAGATATGTTAAGTCTATTTTTGAGACTGCTCAGAAAAAAGATTCCATTCAACATATTACTGCTCACAGACAGTGAGCCTGGTCACCCAAGACCTCTGCTGTAGCTGTACAGGAGATAAGCGTGGCCTTCACAATTGCTAACACAGTATCCACCTGAAATCCATGAGTCAAGAGGTCATTTTGACCTTCAAGTCTTATTATTTAACACTTTGTGGTCCGCTCACGTATTAGTACGTGTTTTTGTCACCAGTATCAGGTGGCCACTCACATATTAATACGTGTTCATCTAGTCTCCCGGTTTTCACGCCACGGTGGATTTATTTGGAACTATTAGAAGCTATTTCTTTGATTGTACTCAGTCTAGAAGCTTTAATCTCTATGCATGTAAAATTTCATTAAAATATATCCAGTAGTTTAGGAGTTGTGTGTGTTTTATTGAATTCTTATACCATTCATGTGGTGGCACAGAAAATGGCCGGCCCCCAAGGGCTGGTAAATTTAAAGGGCACCGGCACACAAAGTGGTAAGAAGTACGTCATAGGGTTATAGCTACCACAGATGGTGACTCCTCTGGAGGATTTGGGCAAAGTCATTGGAGACCCTTCTGGAAAAGATTCACTACTAGAAAAGCCATTAAGGATATTCGTGATTCATGGAAGAAGTCAGAATCTCAACATTTGCAGGAGTTTGTTAGAAGTCGATTCCTGCCCTCATGCATGATTTTTTTTTTAATTCTTTTTTTTTTTTTTAAGATTTATTTTTTATTTATACATACAAGCTGGGGCACAGGCCAGAGGCATGGGGCGGCGAGAGGGTTCACCAGAGACAGAGCGGAGAGCAGAACAGGCAGATCAGAAATACACTGCTGAGGGGAGCAGCGGGCGAGGCAGGAGAGGTCTGCCGCACCATGTGGGATTCTCCCCGGCTGGGCATCGAACTTGCGTAACCGCCGCCGACAGCTCCACAGCACAGCGCCCAACCGCTGTGCCACCGGGGAGGCCCCTCATGCATGATTTTGAGGGGTTCAAGCTTCTGTGGAGAAAGTAACTGAAGATGTAGTAAGAACAGCAAGAAAATTATTATTGGAAGGAGAGTCAGAAGGTATGACTGAATTGCAGGCTCAGGATAAAATATTAACAGATGAAGAATTGCTTCTTATGGGTGAGCAAAGTAAGTGGCTTCTTGTAATGGAAACTTCTTCCTGGTGAGGATTCTGTGAACTCTGTTGAAATGTCAGTAAATGACTTAGAATACGAAATGAACTTAGTTAATAAAGCAATGGTAGAGTTTGAGAGGATTGACTCCAATTTTGAAAGAAGTTCTGGTGTTCATAAAATACTATCAAACAGCATCCCATGTTACAAAGAAATCTTTCATGAAACAGTCCACCAATGCACAGACTTCATTATTTTCTTATACTAGGGTGTCACCACAGCACTCCAGCCTTCAGCAACCACCACCTTGGTCAGTTAATCGCCTTCAACATAAAGGCAAAACCCTCCACCAGCAAAAGAGAGTATGACTTGCTGAAGACTTAAATGATGGTTAGCACTTTTCAGTAATGCAATATTTTTTTGCTATCTTGTAATAGCTCCCTGAGTAGACTACTGTAATGTGTAAACATGACTTTTGTGTGTACTGGGAAACAAAAACATATGTACAACTCCCTTTATTGCGATGTTGGTTTTATTTCAGTGGTCTGGAACTGAAGCCACAGTATCTCCAAGGTGCCCTGTGACAGCTACTGTGGTGCCAAGGAAGGGACTTGACTTGAAGGTGACAATAACCTTATTTGGAGACTAGCCCAACTGTAATAGGAAAATAAAGAGCTAAATTTAAGAGAAGGTGAAAAAAACCCAAACACTGAAAGCATACAGCGATTCTTTCTGTTCATTAGAGAAATAAATTATAAAGGGAACCGTGGAACATAGTTTGGGAAGAGGATTTTTATTTTTACTAGAACCTGTTTACCCATTCTGCAGATACACCCTTGCTTGTCTAGTAGTTTACAATATAATTAAGTGTTGACACAGGGACTGTTAACAGTGTTGCTGAGTCATAAAGAAGCTTCAGGAAAACTTCAGGGACAAATTAATGTCATTATCATGTCTGTACCTTCCTCCTTCTACTCCAGTACTATTCTTGGCACACTCATTTCTAAGTTGTAGTGATCTTTCAGACTGATGTCCCAGACATGCAATTTTGGCATGCTGAGTATGGTCACAGAGCCAGATAGTTTGTTCCCTGTAGACTTATAAACTCATCAGCCGTGGACTGGTAATATAATTTACAATACCCATTGCCAACACTATAAACCAACTTTCTGTTTGTCGGGGAATGGGGCCCTGACAAAGAAGTGTTTATGGCTTAATTGTAGCTGTGTTCTCAATTGTTGCTGTAGTAGCAGCCCTGCTTGATGTAGCCTGGTCATCTGCCAGACTGTTACAACTTTTTTTTTTTTTTTTTTGGTATTTGGCAAACTAAGCACAAGTTGGAGCTTTGCTTAATATCTACCCAAGAATCTTCTTATTTTTGGCATTTATAGCCCTAGCATGTCCCACATCTTTGTGACAAAGGAATTGATACATAATTGGGCACTATAGGGCTGTCGCTTGTATGTGAGTGAAATCATCCAGTGTCTGACTCTTCTAGCTAAAGACTTCATAAACTAATATTGATAGAAGATTTGAGAATAAGGAATCTGAGATTTGTCATACGTATGCATATATGAGTCAAATGATTACCCTCCTGCTAATTTTTCCCCCTCCCTATAGCATATTTTAATAGCTATGACTTGCCATTTATATTATTGGGCTAATATGATTACTTCTTTCAGCACAGGTGAATGTAGCAAAAATTAAAACTTAAGTTAGGAATTTCTAAAAAATTCATTTTTAGATTCCCAGTCCAGTGCTTGGAAGCAAAATGGGTATTCAAAAGCTGCATGTTGAATAAATAAGACTCTGTTGACATTAGTAAATCATCCCTAATGATTTGGAATAATAACCACAAATGATGCAGTCTCCCCAAAAGAGCATGTTCTTCTGAGACTTGGCCGGCAGTTGATGAACTAAGGTGTCTTGTCAGTCTGAGACGTTACATATGATCCAGCATTCATGCTAATATTCTAAGAGCTGCAAACTGTATGGGATTCAATCAGGGCAATTTATTAATTTGAGTGTCTCTAGATTCTGTACACAGATATAGAGCTGTTATAGTTCCTTCTAGTTCCATTTTGCACTTAGTCACATCTACTAGACAAGATGGCTTTTAAATCACACCCTATTTGCATTGACTACTCTGTCACATTCTTTTGTATTCCTGACCAAACCTAACTCTGCTTACATGGTACTGGAAACAGCTCATATATTGTATTCACATATGTACCATATATGCTATATGACATGTAATATATCATATATAGGTGAATATACAACACATATATAAATGCAAACCAAATGAGCCAGTCACTTTAATAGAGCATTAAACACTATGTGTGTGTGTGTGTGTGCGTGCGTGCGTGTGAGTCTGTTGAGGCTTTTGTTTAAAAATATGGCTGATTTTGTACAACCTGATTTTAGAAGCATAAAGCCAAGCAAAAATAAATAAAAATTAAGAAAGATTATTGATATTCCCATATTAATAATTAGGGTTGGATTAATAAGCTCCCTTGCCTTCTGTATCCCAGTTGAGTTTGCTCAATGGGAAGTACCCAAAAGAGATGAGAAGGAAGGATGGAAATGAGTTCTGGATTTGAATGTCTTGGCTTTCTCCCTGTAAAATGACTGCCAACTGAATGTATCCCTTGACCTGAGGTTAAAACTGTTGTGAGACACTCCTACTTCTCTCTGTCTCTCTCTCTCCCCCTTCTTCCCTCCTTTGGACCTCAGAATTCTGGTAGTTGACCTTCTCCTTGCTCCTTTAAGCCTAGAAGTAGTAGTGGGAGTTGCATTACTCTTGCAGGGTTCAATATCCACAACCTATATCTTTTTAAATATTATCTTTATTAAACCTTCCTCAAAGGGCACAATCTGAACAGGTCATCTGTTTCCTGTTAGCATCGTGACTGATTCAGTATTGTTGCACATTATCAATGGGGCAAATGAAGCCCCCAAATATTTCACATAAATAACTGGAAAACCTGGGGTTCCACCCAAATCCTCTAACTCTAAGCTTATGTACTTTTAATACAGCAGATACTGAGCTATGACTCTGAAAGGGAGGCTGATCCACTTGTGTAATTACAGCTCTGCACAATAGAGATTTCTTGAGTTGACTCAGAGTCAGTGCAATTCTCAGGAACATACCACTATCATTTACAAATATTGTTTTTGAAATTTCATAGCATGTTTGCAAAATAAAGCAATGGCAATATTATCTAAAAGAGAATTGGATAAGATTGCATCTGATCTTTCCTGAACCACCCATTCCTTCTTCCCTGTACCACCAGTTAGCCTGAAAAGCAAATCTGATCATGTCCCTCCCTGGGGAAAAACCCTCTGTATTTACTACACCTTAACTTTTCCCTTATTAGGTCTTGTATAATGAGCCCTTTATGGAGCCCCCGCTCAGTCTTAACTTTCCCTGCTCCAATCCATATGCTCTAGCCCATCTGGAGCCACCATAGTTGTTCTCTATTGGGGATCACTTATTTCCGTGGGAGGCATTTGATAGTTTCTGGAGAATTCTTTGGTCTTCATGACTAAAGGGAGTGCTCATGGCATCTAGTGAGTGGAGGCCAGCTTCACAACTTTTTCTGGTTCAAAATGTGAGTGTTGTCACAGATGAGAAACCCTATGAGCTCCTCCTCACCTTTGGTGCAGTGTCAGGCACTATGCTTAAGATATGACTTCAAGGGGCCTCCCTGGTGGCGCAGAGGTTGGGAGCTGCGCTGTGGAGCTGTCGGCAGCGGCGACGCAAGTTCAATGCCCGGCC
>PVIJ01025345.1:0-10819 GCA_004024925.1 Scalopus aquaticus
CTGAGGGAGGGGCGGTGTGGGAGGCAGGGGCTGAGCCTGCCACGGAGGCTGCGGGCAGGAGCTGGCCGAGCGTGTCCGCGGCGTGGGCTGAGCGGCGGCGGCCCAGAGGGGCACGGGCTGGGCAGAGGCCGGCAGACGCGCAAGGCCCCTGCCTGCAGCGCTTTCCCGCCGCCAGGAGGGCGTCCTCCGGCTCAGTTCCCCTGCGACGCTAACTCCCCAGGGTGGGCGGCAGACCCCAGGCCCAGGCCCAGCCCTGCCCATGCCCCCAGGAGCCGGCCGTCCGCAGAGTCGGTCCCGGCCACACCCCCTGCCCGACCCGCCTGCAAACGGGGACGACACCCCAGGGTCCGTCACTTGCTAGAACGGCTCGTCGCCGTCGCCACCTTTTATTATAAAGGCTCCCAGATGCGCAGGGGGAGAGCCCTGGGGTGCCGCCCGTGGTGGGGGTGCGGGGAGGCTGCAGCCTCAGGCCTCCGGGTTGGACCCGTGGCCCCGGCATCATCAGCTCTGTCTCCATCCCCGGGAGGGGGGCCGGGGTGGGCCCCATCGCCCAGGCGACGGCCCCCATCATGCAGTCCCCAGGGCCCCCCGGGCTGCCCGGACGGGACCAGAGGCTCTCGGGACACGCCCCGGGCCGGGCGCTCTGCGCAGGCCTGGAGACAAAGCCCAAGAGCGTTCCTGCTTCGTCACGCAGGGGCTAAATCTGTGTCATACACGGGGGAGTTCATGGCCCCCAACTACAGCTCCGGATAATAAGTTAAAAGCACGCACACGCACGCACAGAGGTTCCGCGCCCGCTACCCCTCTGTCTCTCCTCCGGGATTCATCTCTTCTGCGGAAATAAAAGACCCCAGAGCTGCCCTTGCTGGGCCTGGAGCCCCTGAGCTGGCCCAGAGACAGGCCAGAGGGCAGGGCGCGCTGGAGGACCCCAAGGTGCAGCGGGGCAGACCCCACGGCTGCACCTGCGGGTGCGAGGCCACGTTCCTCCTGGGGTTGCCGCCCAGGTCAGAGTTTCCAGCCCTCCCGGTCCACCCCGCAAACCGACTGGGCCTGCGGGGAGGGGCGGGGGGCGAGGAGAGGAGGTCGGAGAGGAGGGTCCCGGACCCGCAGCTCTCGGTCCGCAGGGCGGCGGGGCTCTGTGAGACCAGGTGTCCGCGAGGATCAAAAGGCCCCAGGGCCTGAGGCGCCGAGCAGCAGTGTGGGCTGCTGGCGGCTGCGCTGGCGCTTCTGCATTTGTCAGCCTCGGCCGCTGATCTGGCACGGCTGTTCCCGGCCGGAGGCAGAGCGGCAGCTCCGACCCCCCGTGCGGCCTCCTGCGGCTGGTGCTGGGCCGCTCGGCCTGGCAGCCCCCACCCCAGCGGGCGCAGACGGCTGGGCCGAGGCGCCCGCCGGGACTCAGTGGCTGCGATAAGATCGGAGATGGGTCCGATAGTTGCCTGGCGTCCAGATGCCTCCAGCGCCAGGCCCGCCCCGGGCGGCAGGTGACCGAGTGTCAACTGGTTAATGAGTGACCTGTCTCCCTCCCGAGCTGCCTGCCGGCTCCAGGCGCTCTGCCCCGGTGGGGGCTGCGGGGTCCTGGCAACACCTGCCCCCACCAGGCGCCAGACACCGCCCCCACGAGCGACACACAGACAGCCTCGTCCCCAGAAACCGCAGGTGTCCCGGGTGGCAGAACTGTCCCCGCCTAAAATCCGTCTTTCCCACCCAGTCAGGCGAGAGCCAAGATTTATCACGGCGCTCTGGACCCGGCTGGCAGGCGCCTCTGGGTCTGAGGGGCACGGCAGCCACTCTGGCTGCAGCCAAATTCCCTGAGAACCCAGCGCACCGCGGGAGGGTCAGAGGGAGTGCAGCCTGGCTCCCGGCCTCTGTCCCCCACCGCTGAGGGCACCCTGCGCCTTCTCACCCTCGGGTGCAGACATGGGGGGCGGCTGGCCCACGGCCAGGGGCCCGCGGCCCTGGGCTCCTTCTCCGCCAGGGCCATGAGCTGTGGCCTCTGCAGGGCCAGGCGGCCAGGCCTGGACGGAAGCCGCGGGCCAGCAGGAGCAGGCGGCCCTGCCCTGAGGGCTCCGCGGGGGCCGCTCTCCCCAAGGGCCTCGCCTAATGCTCAGGCTCCTGCTCGGTCAAAACTGGAGCCGCCCATGTCAGCATGGACTTCAGTCTGCTGACCACCCCCCGCCTGGCCTGCCCACCCCTGCCTGAGACGGCCGTGCCACGGGCCACGTGCCAGGCCACGAGGCAGCGCCCCCCCCCCAGCGAACACAGCAAGTGGCCGTGATGTACAAGGCCAGTGTGGACGCTGCACCGTGTCGCTGGGCACGCAGCTCTGAACACCCAGAAGTGGACGCCGCCCAAGGGCCCACTGACGGGCGAGTGGACGGGCCAGGGGAGCGCCTTCCAGAGGCAGGAGATGGCGCCGTGCTGGCGACACGAGCCAGGCACGGGGAGACACCTGCGCACCCACTGTTGAGACGGAGCGCAGAGTGGGGCTGCGGGCGCCTTGGGGCAGATGCTGATGGGAACAGCAAGCACACTGGAAGGGCCATGGGGAGGGGCTCGAGGAGGGCGGACACGGCCACTTTCACGCCCCATGTTTTTAATACTATCTTACAATGCAGAAGCGCACGGCACGGGGGCAGCAGCGCTGTCCTGGGTGTTTCGGCCTGGGTGGGCCAGAGCTGAGCCCGGTGAGACTCAGTTTCCCACCCCGGAGCCTGGCCAGTGGCTCTGCCACACCCCAGAGCAGAGCCGTGCCAGTGAGCAGAGTTTGCGTTCCCAGTGGACAGGCTGGCGCCGAGGGCTGGCGGGGCCTCCCTCGGGGGAGTGTCCACCACAAGTGACCTTCCACGCAGGCCGAGGAGACACTCCTCCCACACGAACCCAGCAGGAAACTGGCAGAGACCCCAAAGTCAGCCACGCGGTCTGAGTCCCCCCACGAGCCGCCCCGCCCCAGCTGCGCTGCACGGGCCGAGCCAGCTGTGCTTCCCGTGCGCTGACCACACAGGGGCTGGCTGTCTGGGTAGGAGGGTCGCAGTGGATCGCACCCGGGGCAGAGGCGCAGAGCTCGGGAGAGAAGTGCAGGCCCAAGACCCAGGGGCAGAAAGCGTGTGCCCGGGACTCCCGTCGGGGTCGCCCTGCTCAGGGAGGGGTCAGTGTGTCATGCCGAGGGACTCTGGCGCCGGGGGGCTGCAGGCTGGTCCACGGAGGTGGCGCCCAGGGAGAAGGGAGCCACGAAGATTGGGCACCTCCAAACACCAGCCGCGCATGGGAGACTTGGTCCCGGACAGAGAGGCGCTCCGGGCGCGTGCAGGCGTGCTGGGCTCGGGGAGCCCGGCTGGGAGCAGGCTGGTCGCGGCTTCTTTGATGACACTTTACTGGGTGGATCCGAGGGGCTCCCTGCTGAGCCTGGCCCGCTGCTCCTGCACCAACACCCCCACCTGGGTGCGTCATTCACCCCCAAAACTCGGCGTCCACCACGAACGAACAGACCAGAGAGCGGCCCCGACAGAGCGGGCAGCCGTGCGGCCTTTAAAGGAGGGGCATTCTGGGGCCGGCACACAGAGGGCGCTCCAGGACACCACGCCCGGAGAGACACGCGGCCCCGGGGGTCCGGCTCCGGGAGCCGGTGGGAGGACCCCAGGGCCGTCGGAGCCGGGGCAGGGGCCCTGGGCAGCGGCACGTGGAGCTGGGTGGCCGGGGTTGGCGTCCCCTCGGGGACGATGCAGGGCCTGGGGGGCGCCGGCTGCCCGGCACATGGGCACGCTCTATGCCCAGAACGCTGCCTCTGAGAGCGCCAGGCCGGCAGGCACCACGCCTCTGCAGACAGGCTGGCTTGGCCGACGAGCCGCTGCGGGTGGGCAGGGACACGCGGCTGCAGGTGCACGGTGAGAGCCAGTGTCCAGGCAAGGGCAGAGGTGCCCGCTGCAGAGGGCGGCAGCGGCTCCCTCGAGACGGACGCAGGACGGGACGCGCCTGAAGCCACGGGGGACGCGCTCCCTGGGGCTGGCCGCCCTCTGGCTCCACACTCACGCGCTGGCCGCCTGGGTGGGTCCCACGGTGAAGGGGTGAGCGTGAGCCCATCAAGGGCGGCCACGGAGAGGGGCTGTGGACACCAGAGGCCGCCTGGACATTACTCTCTAGGCTTGGACTGGTCAGTCCAGTCAGACCTCAGGGCTGATGTCCAGTCCGTGTCCCGGACGTGGTGGCCGGAGCCCCACATGGCTGTGGTTTGACGCAGCGGGACCGACGGGCAGCGGCCCGCAGGATGCTCCCCGAGGGGATGGAGCGCGGGCGTCGGGGTGGGCGGGGCATCCCGAGGGGCGCGCCTTGCGCAGACAGCGCTGCTGGCGTGGAGGGGCCGCCTGGAACGCAGTGCCCAGCTGAAGCCGTGCGCGCCACCGTCTCGGGCCCGCCCTTGCCGTGGGTCCAGGCGAGTCCCGGCGCCCAGCGCCCCCGCGCAGGCCTTCCCGGACAGCGCTGTGCCCGAGCGGGGCGGGCCCTGGACGCCGCCTCAGGGGTCTGAGGCCCGGGTCGTCAGCTGCCCACTCCCCTCGGCGGGCTCCCGGGGCAGCAGGGGCTGTTCCGCGCAGGCCGCGAGCGAAAGCCCCGGAGTCTCCGTGGGAGCCGGCTGGTGATGACAACAGAATTGGGGTGATACAGGATTTAATCGTCGGACCCCATGAAGCCTCGCGGCGGCCTGACATGAAGGCGCAGCCCCCCCGCCGGTGGGGACTCTGATCCCCGAGCTCAGGGGCTCCTGAGCCCCCCGGGGGCGCGCTCCTGGGGACCTCGGCGGAACTCCCGGCAGCGGGTCAAGCGGAGGCAGACTAAGCACAAAAAACGCTCCGCGTCGTACACCCTCCAGGAATTCCCACCAAACCCAGCACGCCTGACGAACGGCCAGTACCGGGGCCGTGACCCCGAGCGCGGGCGAGGCGGTAGGGGAGCCTCGCGCAGGCCGGGTGCGGAGCGGGCAGGCGAGAGCACGTGGGCGCCAGGCGGGCAGCAGCTGGGGCAGCCCGGGTGGCCGCGCGCACGGCCTCCCACGGAGCCCCCTGGAGCGGGCTGGGCTGCAGGGGGCTGAGCGGGTGGGGCCTGGGGTGGCCGTGCAAAGACCACAGTCCCATTACTGCCCTCCCGTCCAGGCCCACGGGGGAGCCCCGAGAGTGACCCGACTCAGCGGGGGGCCCTGGGAAGTGAGGACCAGGCAGGTGGCCCCTAGGGGATGGCGCAGCCGCCCCTGAAGGGGCCCTGGGGGGAGGGGCGGGGCCTGTGAACTAAAACTCAGCTGGAAAACTGCCCTGATGTAAAGACGGTGCCCAGTGGCGGTGAGATGTGCGTGGGCGGCAAAGGCTCCAGCGGCGGCGAGAAAGCCCAGCGGGCCCCGCGGGGAGAAAGCGAACCCAGAGGGAGAGGAGGACCGGCCAGCTGAGCGGGCAGCACAGGGTGGGCTTCCGCCGGACCGGTCCTGGGCGGACACGCTCAGCCAGCGAGGGGCGGGGCGTCCTGCAGTCACAGAAGGGCCCCCCCCTCCCCCGCCGGGCTCTGGCGGGCACCCAGCTCACAGACCGGCCAGGAGCAGCTGCGAAGAGCGCGCGCAGGTCCAGCCCGGCCGGGGCGACTTGTTAGCATCTCAGCGGGGCCCGCCCGCCTGCAGATCCCTGAGATTGCGCAACCCGCGCCTATAAAAGCAGCCGGCCGGGAAGGCGCTCAGCTCACTCGGCTCCCTCCAGCCTCCGCCGCCGGCATGAGGGCCCTCTGCTGTCTGCTGCTGGCCGCCTGCCTGCTCCTCTCCCACATGGGCCCAGGTGAGGACCTGCTGGCGCCGGCCCTGCCCCAGGCGGGCGCTCGGCCACCTGAGTCCCGAGGGTCCAGCTGCAGGCCGCATCCCGCGGCGGTGGGCGGGGTCCCTACACCCTCGAGACCAGCGGGGGGAGCCTGCTGGGGCCCCCAGGCCGGTCCTGCCACAGAGCGGCCGAGCCGCGGGAGGGGCGGACTGTATTGGGCCCTGTGTCCCCGGGGCTTGAGGCGGCACAGGCAGCTCCCTGCAGCCCCAGTCCCGTCTTTGCTCTGGACATCGGGCAGGCATCCTCTCGGGCGAGACTGCGCGTCACCCCCAAGTGGGTCTGCATCAGAGAGGCCGGCGGCCGCCCAGCTGCGAGGGCCAGCGGCTGGGCAGGGGCTCTGGGCGCCCGCGGTGCTGCCACCTCCGCACAGGCCGCGCAAGCCCTCGCCTGGCCGGTGTGCAGGCTGTGGGGTCTCCGGGCAGACCCCTCCCCTGGGCCCCCACTCCGGACCTTCCCCAGGAAGTCTCCCCGGCTTCGTGGGGCACCTGTCGGGCCCAAGAGGCTGCTTCTCTGGGTCAAAGCAGCGAGGCCCTGGGCCAGAGCGCAGGACACTGCAGGCGCGGGGCGCCCAGGCCGGTCACGGTCCTGCTCCCCAAGCCACCCTCAGCCAGCCGTGCGGGCTCGGGGCGGGCAGGCAACTCGGGGCTCCGCAGAGCCTCCCCACGGCCCAGCGGTGTTTCCCGCCGCCGCCTCCCCAGAGCTGCGGCCACGGCTCCATCTCCGCACCTAGAGCCGTTTCTGGGGCGGAGCTTCCTCTGCAGTGCGAGCCCCTCGGGAGGAGACGGCGCGGCTGCCTCGGGCACGCGCCTGTCCTAAGTGTTCTCCTTCCACGCGCGCGTGCATGTGTGAGTGCACGCGCGTGGCGTGGCAGCGGGGGCCGCACCGAGCCGGACCCTCCCGGCGGCGCAGCCCGATCCGCCTGGGGCCGGCGGGGCGGGGGCCCGCGCGCATGTGCGTCTCCTCCACCGCGCGGGGGGAGGTGCTGCCCGGCCGAGCGGCGCGAGCGGACCCAGCGGCCGCCGAGCCCCGCGGGCCACACTGCTCTGGCTGCTGCCTCTGGCCGGAGAGGGACCCCGGGGAGGCCCGCAGGGCAGGGCCGCTGACCGCGGCGTCTGTCCGGCTCTGGTGTGGCAGACGCTGCCCGGCAAGGGGGAGAGACCGCTCAGGGCAGGCAGGGCCCTCCCTCTGCCGCCGCTGCGGCTCGTCCTCGTCCTCGTCGCCTTGGTCACTGTGTGGCCGTGCTGCTGGCCCCGCCCCTGGGCGCCCGCCCCTCCCCCACGAGCCTGCGGGAGGCCCGGGAACAGTGGCCCCTCCTCTGTCCAGGGCAGGCGGGAGCCGGGGCCGCGTGCAGAGGGCACTGCTGGGCCCAGCACCTCAGCCCCTGAGCCCCGCGTGGTGTGGGGGTCCAGTCCCTCCGCTTCTGGGAGAGCCGGTGAGCTGGCCTAGCCCAGCCTGGGTCTTCCCGTGGGGAAACCGAGGCCCACAGCTCTGGGGTGAGGGGTGCCGTGAGTCTGCCGTGTCCCCGGCGTCTCCACCTCCCTGGACAAGGCCGCGTTATCGGACCCCAGTGGGGCTTCTGTGACGCAGGGCAGGCGCCAAGCCGCGGGGGGACTCGCCCGGGCGCCCGCAGGGGAGCGGGAGGGCCAGGCTCAGGACTGGGGTGCTCCGAGGCTGCTGCCCCAGTGATTCAGCAGACATCTGGCTCACAGCGGCTACGTGCAGACACAGCCCGTCTTGCGGCCTCACCTTCCGGAAGCAGCAAGGAGGCCGACTGTATAATTAATTCCCTAATTACAGTGGGCTGTGGAATGCCAGAGTGCAGGCTGCAGCCAGAGCCGCGACAGCGGAGCCAGCTGAGAGGCAGAGACGCGGGGAAAACAGGCGCCAGTGAGGGCTCGCGGTACTTCAATGTTTTTAACTT
Organism: Scalopus aquaticus; assembly: GCA_004024925.1. NCBI lineage: Eukaryota > Metazoa > Chordata > Mammalia > Eulipotyphla > Talpidae > Scalopus > Scalopus aquaticus. The sequence goes on from PVIJ01025345.1 coordinate 7,765, forward strand.
TTCAATTAAAAAAAATTAATTCCTTTCAACATTTAAAAACCAGGATAAGTGCCATAAAATTTAGAATTTTACTCCCCTTCAAAGAAAATTGAACGCGGCTCCATTCCCCCGAGGTGCGGCTCGTGGTGGCTGCTTCCTGGGGGCACCGCAAGCCCACCGCACCCCGTAGCCCGTCCGGCGGGTGGCGCTCCAGGGCACCTGACTCCTGAAATAAACAGGCCGCTGCAAAGGGCGGGCAGATGGCCGGCCAGCGGGGAAGCCCCCGGAGAAAGGGAAATGAAACAACGGCTCTCGCTTTGCGTTCGGGCCTCCCGGCCTCCCTGGGAAGGCGACTCATGGCGGCGGACAGAGGGACTCGAGCCCTGGGGCTGGCCGGGCCTCTCGGCAGCAGAGAGGACGCTGGGGCCGCATCGGCGTGGTCAGGCCGAGGCGGGCAGGTCCGGGCGACCCAAGCGTTTCTGAGCAGGAGATTCGGCACCAGGACAGCTTCTTTGGGGTCCCGCCTGTCACAGGCGGAGATGTCTTAGGGGGACCCCAACGGGGTGCAGGTGGCCCCCGGGCCCCCGAGTGCACAAACGTGAGCAAAGCCTCGCAGAGGCATCCTGGCTCTCACCAGCCCCGCCCTGCCCCGGGGTGTGCCTGGGAGTGGGTCAGATTCCCCAGCCTTCAAAAGGGGGGCTGGGCCAAGGACGCGCACCCACCCCGGTGTCCTGTGACCCTGGCCGCGGCGCTGGTCTGCTGTCAGGCCCTGACCCCGCCCGCCCGCCCCCTCTACTCCCTCCACCTCAGCGGTGGCTCAGCAGCTGCTGGAATGTGCTGCCGGCCGGAAAAACGGGCTCCCGCCGCCGGCGCCCTCCGGCCAGCCCGCCCACCGGGCCTGGCGGCACCTGCTGCCCCCGCGGGGAGACCCTTGTCCCCAGTCACCGTCCGCGGCACTTCGGAGCTGGAGGAGACCCAAGCGGCGCTGTCTGACCACTGTGTGGCCCGCACCAGGCGTCCGGCGCGGAATCCTGTCCCCTCACAGACGCGTCTCCAGCAGCGGCGCCCGGGAGCCGGCGCCCGCCCAGCTCTGCCCCAGCACGGCCTCTGGCACCTCCCCCAGCCCCGGGCGATGCTGGCGGGCTCCGTGTCCGTCTGCAGGATGATCTGGGCAGGAGCTGGGTGGGAAACGTCTTAAGCGAGCCAGAGGCGTTGCTGCCCCGGCCAGCCTGCGTGTCCCCGCGACCTCACCGGCTGTCTGGGAGGCTATTTATTTTGTGGGTGTGGCTCCGATATTTGGTTTTCTCTCCAAAATCTTGGACAGATTCCTCGGAAGGAGGTCCAGCTCTCCTGGCCTCCACCAAGGTTCAGGCGCCGGCTCCCGCCAGGGGACAGCGCTGCTGCGGGCGCGCTTGGGGGCGGCCACTCGTGCGTGGGCAGCCTGCCCTGGCCCCTGCCGGCCAGCCACCCCGCCCTGAGCAGGCCGTGCCAGGCCTGGAGGGCCCGATAAGCCAGCTTCTCCCCACGCCTGGCTCCCCGCGGACAAGCCCCCCCATGCCCCCCCATGTCCGTGGCGTGGGGTCCACACCGGTGTCTGCTGAGCCTACACACAGCTCACATCTGCCCGTCGCACCCGCGGGCTCTGCCCCCTCCCCTCGGAGCCCGTCCTGCTGCTCAGTCCTGGGGCCCGAGGCCCCCAAGAGGGCACCCCACCCGCGCGTCCCAGCCAGCGAGAGTCTCTGCTCTCCAGCCCTTTGGCTCAGGGGCCGCCGGGGACCCCCGACGAGACACTGTGCTGCATCTCGCAGGTCCGCTCAGCGAGGACCCAGGCAGGAGCGCGGCCGGCCCGGGCAGTGGGGAGAGCCCGCTGGGCAGGGGTGTCCTGGGGCGGCCGCCAAGGCCGCGGTGGGGAGATGCTGGGGCTGCGGGAGCCCCCGGCCGGCTCGGGCGCTGAGACACGAAGGTGCCGCCCGGTAGCCGCGGTCAAGCCCTGTCACCCCGGCTCAGGCCACTGGCCGGCCACTCCTAGGGGGCCTCCTGCGGCCTGCAGCCCTCAGCCCCACCCGGCTGCCCCGCACCCCACCTCGCTGTCTCGCGCGCCTCTATCTGCCCGGCCCAGAGGGAGGGCCGGCCGCGCAGGACGTGGCCGCGGGCAGCTGCGGCTCTCCTGGCCCGGACGAAGGCGGCCCCTCCTGCCCTTCTCCGCTGGCTCTCCCGCGGCAGCGCCGGGCTCCTCCGGGCGTCCCTCTGTCTGCGGACAGCGCCCCGCCTCCCGCTTTATCGTCGCGGCGCTGACCGGCTGCCCAAGCAGGCGGGCTGGCCGTGCAGGGCCGGCCGTGCGGGGCTGGCGTGGACGTGCCTCCCTGGGCTGGGGGTCGTGCCCTCCCCGTCCTGCCCTCTGGCCGCGGTGGCCGTGTTCCTTGCGCTCCCCGAGGGGACCAGACCCCAGGCCTGTGCCCGGCAGAGCGCGGGGGCGGCCGGCCCGCCCGGAGTCCGGGTGGTGGCCCTTGGCCGCTCTCGGACGACCCGACCTGCCGGTGCTCACTTGTTCATTTTAGTGAATTGTGTTTTTCCAGGAAAGATTCAACGCAACTGAGTTTTCACGTTTGTTTAAGTGAATATTCTGCTTTCCCACATGAATGCGTGAAGGGAAATGCGAGTATCTGGGTTCTTTCCATTTCAACTAAATGTTAGAGATTTTTAATCACAAGAACCTTCCTCTTGTCTACAGTGGAGTGGGTTGTGCTTCCCGTCCTGTCTCCTCCCAGACCTTAACAGGGGATTCTTCCTGCTTGTTCCCGGACACCGCAGGGGTGTGTGTGCGCGTGGTGCATGGGGTGGTGTGAGTGGGGTGTGTGTGTGTGTGGTGTGTAGTATGTGTGTAGTGTGTGTGGTGTGTGTGTGTACTGTGTGTGTCTGTGTGTGTGTAGTGTGTGTGGTGTGTGTGTGTACTGTGTGTGTCTGTGTGTGTGGTATGTGTGTGGTGTGTGTGTGGTGTGTACTGTGTGTGTCTGTGCGTGTGGTGTGTGTGTGAAGTGTGTGGTGTGTGTGTACGGTGTGTGTGTGTGGTGTGTGT
>PVIJ01025346.1:0-10817 GCA_004024925.1 Scalopus aquaticus
TACACTGCTGAGGGGAGCAGTGGGCGAGGCAGGAGAGGTCTGCTGCGCCATGTGGGAATCTCTCCGGCCCTGGAGTCGAACTCGTGTTGCCGCTGCCGACAGCTCCACAGCTCAGCACCTAACTGCTGCGTCACTGGGGAGGCCCCCTTCCTTTTGTTTTTAAGAAATGTATCCAGAAGTGGAATTGCTAGATTGTAGAGAATGCGAAAACAGCAACATAAAAAAAAAATGTACTGAGGTTAATTCATGTAACATAACATGAACCATTTAAAAGGGAACAGCTCAGGGTCACTTCACTCAGTGCTCTTCACTGCTCTGCCAACTCACCTCTTCGAAGTTCTCTGCATTTCTGTCCCTCCAAAATAAAACCGTGGGCTCATTAAGCAGGTTCTTGTCATTCCCTCCTCTCCTCCAATATGGCAACCACCATTCTACCTTCAGACTATGGGTTTGCCTGTTTCATACATTTCATATTAATTGAATCATACAATTTGTCATCTTTTTGTTTCTGGCTTTAGCTGGGCATCCTTCAGGGCTCATCTACATTGCAGCTTGCATGGCACTGTGTTGCTTTTGATGTCTAACATTGTATGTATATTCCACACTTAGTTTTTCCATCCATCAGCTGATGGACATTTGGGCTGTTCTCACCCCTTGGCTACTGTGAATAGTGCTCAGGATATAAGTGCGTGCATTTGTTTAAGCGTCTGTTTTTAGTTACTTTGGGTCTGTATCACAAACAAAAACTTTTAAATTAGAAGTTTGGAATGATTGGACCTAAAGCTCTTGTGGTCAATTACACCTTTGTGTGAAATCTGGGGATAAACATTGGCAGCAACTGTGCTTCGTCCTTAGACAGCAATCATTTTGCTGCTAGAAATAGAAGCTCACTCGAATTAGTTTAAGTGGCTTATTGGAAGGATACAACAGGCTGTCTTATTGATGCCCAAAACTGAAGATACAGAACAGTGGAGCCTCCAGGAGACAGGGATGGGGCAGTTTAGGGTTAGGGCTAAGCCCTCTATTGCTCTTGGCTGGTGAGCCCCTGGCTTGCCCCTGCTGGCGGATGGTCAGCGCTGTGTTCCGGTGCTGGCGGCGGCAGGTGCCTGGGGTTCCGTGAGAGCCTCTCTCTGCCCCTTTATGTTCTGGATGGAGCAGCTTCCAGATGCTGCTGGTGTTTCCCATCCCTTAGTCCTGCTCAAACTGTGTAAACAGTTCTCCCCCTAAATTCTCTTTCTGATCATCCTCTTTGTGTATGCTGCTGGGGTTCCTGCCAAGATCTGGATTGATTCAGCAACTCACCCTTAATATAAAGTCACCGAGCCTCCTTCTGACCCTCAAATCCATGCTCTGAACACTGTGTTCCATTTCTCTGTAAGTCATACACATATCGCCTTTGCATTCAGAAAGAATATGTTTGTATTCGTGAAGAGCACGCTATGATTGTCATGCACAAGAATTTGCTAGTGTTAATTACTTGAGGTCAGTGATAATGTTCTTGGCTGGTGAGTCCCCAGCCATTTAATCCATCTGCCTGTCCACAAAATCCAGAAAAGAAAAATGATCTTCCTAAGGTCACACAGGTGGGGAGTCACCACACAGAACAAATTTCATGTCACTTGCCCACTCCATGCTTCCTTCCTCACTTACATTTAAATAATTCTTGGGTGTCTATGCAGGGGTGATAGAGTGGGGACAGACACCAGACTAAGAGGGACATTGACTTAGGAGTCAGTTTATCTACTGCAGTCCTTAGCTCCGCCCTTGCTACTGTGCAACCTTTCTTGAGTCACTTAACCTCTCTGAGTTTCTTTTGCCTCAGTGTAAGATGGAAATAGTACCTCCCTCACAGGAATATTTTGAGGATTAGATGAGATAGCACATGTGAAGGGCAGAGCAAAGAGTCTAGTCCCTCACGGGTGCTTGGGAAGCATTAGCTAGTATTGCTATTTCAATATCATTTAGGGGGGACTTGATGTGGCAAAAGATCATTTCTTGTGGTACTCCAGCAGGAGGATTCCTTCTTGCACCTGGGAAGCCCAAGAGTCAATCCACTCCAAGGAGAGTTGTGGGCTGGTGGGAATCTCGTCTGTCTTAGTCTCTGCTGCACCCTTAGTGCCTGGCACACAGTGGTGGCTCGGATCATATCTGTCAAATGAAAGAATGAGTGAGCCAAAGGCAAGAGGTGTTCAGCAGATAGTTTATGATGGCATCAAGACTTAGCATTTAGGATCCTCATTTCTCTGCCCCCTTGAAGCAAGCATGACTTGCCTTGGCAAATGAAATGCCAGCTTGAGGGATGCCCACTGGGGAGCGGCTTTATCAGCCAGTGCTTGATTCACCATGCCCCTCCCCACGGCTGTAGACCATATGGTCATGTCAGGGAAAAGCCTCCTTGGCCTGAAGCCCTGGGTATTGATGAGAAGCACACACCTCTGCTCCTGACCCCCCAACCCCCAGATCACTGGCTGGCTTGCCCTGGGTAGGTATCACGGGCGAGGAAAAAGTTGTGCTAAGTCAATGAGATTTGGAGGGGTCGCTTGTTACTACTGCACCAAGCACATCCTGACTGTTCCATGTGCATATAAGTTAGTGCAACTTTTGGGGTGCTATTTAAAAATACAAAAATCATGTATACTCAGTTGAGCTGAGGCATCCCGTGAGTGCTGTGCTCTTTGAGGCCTCACTGGGGACTCTCTGGATGTGATACCCCATTACTGTCATGGCTTGAGGGAGTTTAGAACCACAGGAACCTGCAGTTGCTTGACTGACAGGTCCCTGGAGCGAGCAAATCTTTTTTCTTTGGGAAAGAATTTCCTTTCTGCAAAGAGGCCGTATCAAAAGACACTGCAGTCTGGTCTGGAGAGTAATGTCAGTTTGGGCCGGCTCGGGCACTTTTGGCTTAGTTCAATGGGATTATAGAGAAGGGGGATTTATTTTGTTTGCTTCATAATCTGGTCTGACAATATCAGCTATTTTTATTAAATATTTCTAATGTGCTGCCCATGACATTCAACACCAGATCCTCATTTATAGCCATTCAGGAACCTGAAGTCCTCCATACCCCACTAGGGTACTGCGGGGATTTACCAGCAGGTTTATCTGACCCCTGCCTGAGGTCCTCATGCTCAAGAGACCAGATGCTGAGCTTCTGCTACAGGCTGGAGGAAGTGAGTGATCAGTGGGGATTTTAGTCTTCTACCTTAGCCTAAGGAGGCAGTACTGGGCAGTGGTTAGTGATGGGTCTATGCGCCCCTCGTCTCATTTTTTTAAAAAGATTTATTTATTTACGCATACAAGAACTGGGGTGTAGGCCAGAGGTATGAGGGGGAGGGAGTGAGAGGATTCACCAGAGACAGAGTGGGGAGCAGAACAGGCGGAGCTACTGAAGTACACTGCTGAGGGGAGCAGCCAGGAGGCGGGAGAGGTCTGCTTTGCCCTGTGGGAAGCTCCCTGGCCAGGGATCGAACTCGTGCAGTGGCTGCGGATACCTTCATAGTGCTGAGACTTAACCCCTTGCGCCACCAGGGAGGCCCCCTTCTCATTTTTGAAGCAGAGCAATGATTCCCCACCCCCCACCCCCAGCAGGTTATCCTGAGGACAGGATGAGTTGCTGGTGAAGCGGCGCCCTGGTGCGTTAAGTCTGTCCACAGTTAACCTCCCTGGGATGCAGCACCGCAAGTCACTGCTGTTAATCTGAACACTCTGGACAACCAGACAACCAAGAGCCTGGACTTGCGAGCCGGTTGCCTGTGCTTGAATCCTCCCGCCCCTCCCCCATGTGAGCTGGGAACACCTCCTTGAGGTCTCTGTTAAATGATCAGCAAAACGGGAGTGGGGGATGGGTTGGTTGGTGGTCGCTGTCTCACCTAGCAGCCAGGAGTCAATGCGTGAATGTTTGTGCAACTTCTACAAGCTGCCTGGTAGTAGCGTTGCCATGATTGCAACCTCATGACAATCGTGCAAGATAAATGATGCCACCCCTTTTTTCAAAAGAAGAAACTGAATTGTGGGGAACCCAGGCTTGAACCCCCGTCCGCCTCTGCTCACACCTGCACCCTCTTCCTGGTCTCACACTGCAAAATAGTTCTTCCCCGCGACAGCTTCTTTCTGGGCTGCCGAACAGCCCAGCCTCTCTGGTGCCTAATCGAGTGTGTGGTGTTGGTACCGAATGGCAGCCCTGAGCCCCTACTTCGCTATTTTATTGGTGTTGTAGATGATGAGATGAATCCCCTTGCTCTGGCAATTGGAGTTGAAAATATTTTTCTCGAGAGCTGGAACTTGAATTTCTGCCTGTGTATCTGCAGTGCGTCCGTCTTCCCCCACCTTCTGGAAAGTGGCTTAAACGAGCAAACAAACCCCACTAAATTGGAAACCCAGTGGGCCTGGCCCCTGGCTAAAGCCCCACCTACTGGGGTCGGCTGGGGATCACTTGTGGGGTGTGTGTGTGTGTGTGTGTGTGTGTGTGTGTGTGTGTGTGTGTGTGGAGGGGGGACGCTGGCTTGACGGGGGTGTTCTCAGAAGGGCCTTGGCTGGGAAGCCGTGCAGGTGGTGACTTCTGGGGATCGGGGAGAGAGGTGGGAGCAGTCACAATCCTAAGCAGTTTAAAACAGACCATTTCCAGCTCAGTTGAAAGGAAAGAAAAAAGCTTATGAGGCAGAAGTGGGGGCTGACAGAAGCGCCTTGGCTGGAGACCTGGGGCCGGCGGTCTTTGCCGAGGATTTCAATAAAATGTTTGTTTAAACAGCAGCTAGGCTGGGCCCTGGTGGATTTATTTACTGGTCATTAGCTGTTGGAAGGAGAAGATGGGGAACAATAAGCTGGGAGCTTCAAATTAAAAGTTACAAATTTTGCCATTAAACGCCAAGAAATGAATGTGAAGAAATTTCAAAAGCTCCAAGGTAAGTTAATCATAAAAATAAATAAAAAAAGGATCCTTTTAATCCAAGGATCGCTTATAAGCAACCATCTCAAAGCTTGGCAGACACCCCTCCTCTGCCTGAACCCCCTTCTGCCGCCACATCTCTGCTTGCTGGTTCAATGGTCTTGGGTGGGGAGGTGGGGATGGGGGGCTCTTGGAGACCCGAAAGCGAAGCTCCTAGTGGTCTCTGCCTGGAAGTGAGGTGTTAATAGTTCCATGACCACATCCTAAGTGCAGAGGGAACTGTAGGGAAAACCAGCAAGTGGAGGGGGAGCATGAAATATTTATTGAGGGTTGATAGTCTCTGCTACATGCAGAAGAGGTTGGACGTCCTTTCTGTGTGTTTCCAAATCACCCAGTTACAGCACAGGCTCTTGCTTTGTGATTGCCTGTTAACGTGACCGAGTCCCAAACCTAGAGGTTCACTGAAGGGCCTAGAACTCATCAACCCATTGCATCCTAGGCCTGCAACCCAACGCAGCTCAGGGTGGGGGCTCAGTTGCCAGGCTCTTAGAATCCTCAGTTTTCAGCAAAACAGTGGTATGATGAAACCAGCTCCTCAAATAAAACTGACGTCCTTGAAGATAACATGGGTCAGGATTTTTTTCCTCATCGGTGGGATAAGAAAAAGTTATTTGAGGGCCTGCTGGACAAGAAAAATTACAAAAACAGATGGAATCAAAAATTCTTCCAGAAAAAGAGCCATTAAAAAAAATGGCGCTATAATTGTTTTTATGTAAATCTCTTGCCTAGGAGATGAGCTGTATTATCTGTGGATCAGATGGCCTCAGCCTCCTGGATGTCAATCAGTTCCTTTGATTTGAGAATCTTCAGACAGGAGTGCTTGAAATCTCCCCTCCCCTAAATTTGTAGAAATGGTATATTTAATATGAGGCTCTATTCAAAGCTTCATGGCTACATTCTAGCTTCCCTATTCATTTTGTTTTTTAATGGTTTCTTGTTCTGCACACACAAATTAGGAAGAATAAACTCATGAATTTTCTAAACATGTCCCATCTTTAAAAATTACTATCATCATCATCATCATCATTTATGTAAAAAGTAAATAGGCTTTTTAGGGCATGTATTAATTAAGGTGATGCTAGCTGCAATAACCAAAACACCTCCCAAATCTTGGTGACTTGTTAAAAAAATACCCAGCTACAAAGCAATCCTGCATGGGTGTTCTTAGTAGGCAGGCCCCCCATGGGGTGAATTGGGGAAACAGCCTTCTTCTATATTGTATTTGTCCCTCCTCTAGGACCTTGGGGTCCTCTCTTCCACTTTGGTTTTCTTTCCATTAGTGAGAACTAATTATGTGGTCCAATCTAGACACCAGGTGGGCTTGGAAATTCAGTCCATGGTCGGAGGACCCCTCCTGAGCAGCAGATTCTCAGGGCCTTGGCTGGCGGCCTCTCTAGTCTTCATTTGTCACCAAAGCAGCAAGTGTCTTGACTTTTGTTGGTGGCATTTTTTCTCTGCCTTTTCCAGCCATGCATCTGGATGGGGATGACTATTTCTTTCCACAGGAGGTGGGCTCGGTTGTGTGTAAGACAATTAGCCAGGCACACACCACTGGCGACAGTAGCTGGGTTGGAGATGGGCATGGGACATGATTCAGGCCAATAGGAAAATTGAATCCTTAGACTTACGCTCGAGTAGACTGAGGTGAGTGCCCCCCACCCTTTTATATTGTGTGTGAGTATGTGAGTCTGGAACCACTTCTGTCATTTTGCTGTTACAAGTGTACCTGTGTGTATGTGTGAGTAGGGTGGGAGGGACTGTCAACATCACTGCCTGGAGGCAGAGGATGAAATCAACATTTGGAAAACAGAGTCCAGATTCTTGGTGAGCCCCTTGTTGATGCTGGATCACGCCTTTCCTGCAGCTCACCCTGCATCTTGAACTGTCAGTTACTAAAGTCAGTACATTCCATTATTGCTTTATGCCCTGTGATTGAAAACATACTAACCAATATTGACTGTAGTTTTAACAGCCCACTCTCTGCCTGGGCTTCTGGTTTTGCTTCTCTGATGACATCTCTGGAAACTGTTTCAACAACAGGGTCAAAGCATTTTGCTGATGGCCTGAATGGAGGGGTGCAAGGAAGCAGTGGGCCAAAGGTCGGCTGTCTGGAAGGCCCCAGACTAGGGGGGAGGGCTGGTCCCAAACCAGAAAGCCCCCGAGGGGGGCAGGAGACAGGTCCTCTCTGAAGCCTGTTCAAAGGCGTCTGGCTGCCCCAGCCTTGATCTCAGGGGAGAAGATCATCCCTTCTTGTGGAGGCTTCGTGGGGAGATTGCTCAGCTGGCCACAGATCCTCCCGGAAATTTCTACATGCTATTGAAAATCACTGCTCTGTGTGACAAAAAAGCATCTGGGGAGGGGAAAATGGGGCAAATACCCCCACCGGGGCCTGGAGGGAGGAGGTCTGTAGTTTCAGAGCCTTTTGAGCAGAGAGAGTAACTTGAGGCTGCAGACACAAAAAGTTAAAAAAAAGAAGCCAAGCTCATTTATAGTCCGTCTGCTCATGACCCTATTCTTTCTGTTCCTCATAAAGGCAGAGAGGGGCGGTTTCACTGCAGCTTCTGCCTGTTCAAGGTTTTCCTTGAAAGTTGCAAAAACCAGGAGAAAGCTCTCCCTCACTCTGAAAGCCATAGACGCCCATTATAAAATCAAAATGCACGCAGGACTGAAAATTGAATATCTATATTCCTATGTACTGTGTGCATTTTGCTTTTATAATGAGCATATATATGAAAGGAAAAGAGAAAAGAGAGATACCTTCCAAATCCCTACCTACTACCCAGAGATAATCACTGCTAATGTTTTGATGATGCTAATGTTTTATTCTTCTGGATATTTCTGAATACACATTCTCTCTCTCTCTTGCGCGCGCACACACACACACACACACTCTATGCTAATGAGTTCACATTCTGCCTGCTCTTTAATGCTGTAACCTGATTTTTTTTTTACTCAACATTATGCCTTGGTCCTTTTTCTGGGTCAACAAATTTAGAAATATCTCATCAATTTTAATAGCTGCTCAAAATTCCACTATGTGGTTAACATATACAATATTTATCAGTTCCCTATTGGAGGACATTTAGGTTGATTTCCATGTTGATTGTAGAGAATGTTGCTGTGAAATCCCTGTGGTTACATCTTGATCCACATGTATAATTTATGGCACATTTAAACATCTCCCTCTCTTTTTTAAAGTACTGTACATAATAGTCTTTTCGGGGATTGAGATGAGGAAATAATGTGGCCTTTCTAGAGACTTCAGAACCCCTTAGGCAAGTTCTCAGCATGGAAATGAAGCCAAGAGCCAGGCCTAAGTGAGAGCTGTCCAGATTTTCCTGTTGATGGGAATCTTTTTTTTTTTAAGAAAAAAAATTTTTTTTAAGATTTATTTATTTATGCACACAAGCTGGGGTACAGGCCAGAGATGTGGGGCGGCGAGAGGGTCACCAGAGACAGAGCGGGGAGCAGAACAGGCAGAGAGACGGAGATACACTGCTGAGGGGAGCAGTGGGTAAGGCAGGAGAGGTCTGCTTCGCCATGTGGGAATCTCCCCGGCCGGGCGTTGAACTCACGTTGCCACTGCTGACAGCTCCACAGCGCAGCGCTCAACCGCTGTGCCACCGGGGAGGCCCTGTTGATGGGAATCTTTGGATGGGAGCTAAGAGTCCAGTGCCTGAGCTCTCTCTTTGAACCTACTGGACATGTCTCCTCAGGGACTAAAACAGAGATTCCAGGTAGAGATGGGGATCCAAAGGGCAAAGCAAACAGGAGGAAGCTAAGAAAACATACAGGGACAGGTAGGAACAGGTAGCCAGGAAATGATAATATAGAGAGATATTAAGTACAAGGCCTACTGGAAGCAACAAAAAAACTCACAGTCTTTGGAGATCTGGGAAGGCTTCCTGGAGGAAGCAACTCCAAGTAAGCACTGCAGGTGTTTTGGAAATGCCCAGGGCCTGGAACAAGGAAAGAAGGTTCAGGAGACAGGTCATAAGAAGAGGGTAACACTATTATAAAGGCTGGGAAGGGAAAAGACAGGCTTTTTCTTCACTGAGCCCCTGATATAGATACACAAATGAACAGGTAAGCTCAAGGGCCTCCCTGGTGACGCAAGGGGTTAAGTCTCAGCACTATGAAGCTATCCACAGCCACTGCAGCACGAGTTCGATCCCCGGACAGGGAGCTTCCCACATGGTGCAGCAGACCTCTCCTGTCTCGCCCACTTCTCCCCTCAGTAGATCTACCTGTTCTGCTCCCCACTCTGTCTCTGGTGAATCCTCTCACCCCCCACACCTCTGGCCTACACACTCCAACTCTTGTATGCATAAATAAATAAATCTTTAAAACAAAATAACAGAGGAACTGGGCCCCAGGTTTTGTGATGACTTGGTTTAAACTAGAAGTGGGAACCAGCATTGTCGTTGCTCAGAGATTATGAGAAGGAAACCGAGAAAAAACGTCTTTTCATAAACTGAAATTTGACATGAACTTTATAATGGTTCTGGGGCTCGGACCTCCTCAGATCTTGGTGGTTTCTGGAATTTCTACCCCTAACTTCACTGGGGGAGATGGTATGAATGTGAGTGATTGGTTATATATGGTAGCATGTGTGATTCTCTGAGTGTGCTTCAGGAGCCATCTACTTTAGAACCATTTAGAAGTTTCTAGAAGCACGTCCTTGAGTCCTACCTTACACACTTGGAGGTGAACACTGTGGGCAATCTATCTAGAATCCACTTCAGTTGTGCTCCCACCTTTTTCTCTTTCCTAAGAGAATCAAGATTTTGAGGTTCAACCGTATATCTTCACCCCCTCTCCCTCTACCTCCACACCCTAAAACTGTAGGAAAACAAATCTGATGTATAATTTGACTACTCTCAAGGAGTTGCTATTTTCCTGCTGTGATGGTTTCAAGAATGGGCATTTGATGCAGTTGGGTCCAAGGAGAGATGAAGGGAAGTCTGTTGAAAGTTCCAGAAAAAGGGAGGGAAGGGAAAGAGCACAAAATGGAATAGAAAAGAACACAAGGGACCATGGAGATGGATCACGGGTGAATTGGTGGTGGGCTACCCAAGGGGAATGCAAAATGTAAAAGACATAAATAACAATAAAAATATATATTATTAAAAAAAAAAAAAAGAAAGTTCCAGAAAAAGTTCCCTTTGGAACTTTAGGACGTTGTTGACTCCCAATCTGCCCCTGGAGCTGCTGCAGTGGCTCTGTGATCAGAGGATGAAGCCAGCCCTGGAGAGAGAGAGTCCCTCTGCCTGAGTCCAGAGCTACTGGGGTGTGGTCATTAAGTGCTGCACAAAAGGCGGGATGAGAGTGAGCTCTTTGCTAAAAAGGCACTTCCCCAAAGAAGAAAAGCAAATGGCTAACAGGTACATGAAAAAATGTTCAACATCACTTAAAATCAAGGAAATGTCAATCAAAACCATGATGAGATACCACCTCACACCTGTGAGGATGGCACACATTAAAAATACGGGCAACAACAAATGCTGGAAAGGATGTGGAGAAAAAGGAACTCTTCTACACTGCTGGTGAGAATGTGAACTGGTCCAACCACTATGGAAAGCTGTATGGCGATTCCTCAAACTACTAAACATGGAACTTCCATATGACCAGCAATACCACTTTTGGGAATTTACCCAAAGGACACAAAACACTAATCCAAAAGGATACATGCACCCGTATGTTCATTGCGGCACTGTTCACAATAGCAAAGGTATGGAAGCAACCCAGATGTCCAAAAATAGATGATTGGATCCAGAAGATGTGGTACATATACACAATGGAATACTATTCAGCATGGAAAGAAGATAAACACATGCAATTTGCAGCTACATGGATGGAATTAGAGGGGATC
>PVIJ01025347.1:0-10816 GCA_004024925.1 Scalopus aquaticus
TGTGTGTGTGTGTGTGTGTGTATGTGTGTGTGTATCAGGGAGGGCAGTGTTCATCTGTCAAAAATAGAAAGTAATCTTGCTTCTCTGAGAATTCCTAAAATCTTCTGTGAGATTCTTTCAAAAAGTAAAAAAGTCCCTTTTTCATTAAAAATGCAGGAACACTTCTCAGACCCCTCTCCTGTCAGCTAGGGGTAGAAGCAGCAAATGCCCTATGGCATTGCCAAGATAACTGAGACTGGCCAGTGAGCCCGACTGGGCGGTTTTCATGTTCTGAGAAGCCCTTCACTCCCTGGGTGCCGTTCCCCACCAGCACCTGCCGGCTCCCAGCAACCAGAGCTGCCCACCTCGCTTACGAGGGCCTTCCTGTTGCAACCAGGCACATGGAAAAACCCTGCCTGTGTTCAGGGCTTCCCAAAAGGTCTTTCTCTCCTGTGTAGATCCTTTGTCCAGCCTAGTCATGTCCCCATTGTCTAGTAGGAGGCCAAAGGGAGATTCAGAACTTGCAGTAATGAGATGTCATTTGAAGCGTGAGGGAGAGGTGACAGCAATGATAGCTGTCGCTGGGAGTCCCTCACTTTTGCAAAAAGAAACTGAATTTGGAAATAATGAATTGTGATTTGTTTGAAGGTGATGCATTAAGATATATGCTACCTTGTCACAAACATGCTTAGGCCCTGAATGTGCCCGCAGACTACAGGCCTGTGTGTGTGTAGAAAATGCACATGAAGGCATCATTGCATGACTCCCTCATGTGCACCTGCCACACTCAAGTCCAGGGGCTCAGCGGCCAGTAGCCGTGTAGTCACCTGTGCGATAAATATGTGAAAAGGGCAGCGAATCCCCAAGGAGCCGTGATGTGGTTAGTGGGAGTGAGACTTGAACTGAGGCTTAAAGGAAGCGGGTTCAGATAATGTAAAGATGCATGGAGTGAGGCAAACATGGCAGAGTATGAGCAAAATCAGCCAGTGGGGTAGACTGAACAGGCAGTCACCTGGAGTGATTTGATGTCCAGTGAGACTGGGTGTCGACCCCCTGTGCGCTATCTTGGCATCTTCTTTCAAAGCCTGGAGATTGACCTGGAAGGACCCTCAGAGATTATAGCAACTCCTCATCTGTGTAGGGGTGAGGGGCTGGATATGCTCACGATCCCAGGTGACGTCAGACTGGTTCCATATTGACTCCTGTCTCAACGCCCCATAGGCTGTGAAACCAAGCATTCAGATACTCTCTTGGGCTTCCTGGCCTGTCTGTAAAGTGAGGAAATCAATGACTTTGCCCCAAAGCACAGTTGTGAGAATTAAATGAGGTGACCCATGTGAAGTACTTTGTGACTGTCACTGTCACTATTAGTTTACTGATAGTGGCCCTGAGGCCCAGAAAAGTTCAGCTTATCAGTACACAAATTTGAGGCTGTGCAAGGACTAGAACCCAGGACTTCTGAGGAGCAGGCAGAGGCTCCATCTCTATGGAGAATTAGAATCTGTGGGAAGTGGAGTTGCATAATATCTAAGGGATTGGCTCTGGTGTTGCAGAGCTCCTCCCTCAGGATTACCTCATCTCTCTGTGGATGAGGATTTACCTCAGGATTTACCTCATCTCTCCTTGTAAAGTGGAGGTGCTGTCATCTGCCTCGCAGAATTCAGCAGGGCTCACTGAGGTAATAGTAGGAGGGCCTAGCAGGCCGCCAGGTGCACCGAGAGTGCTAGGGGCATGGACTGCTTATTAGTCCATCTTTGGACAAGCAGACAGAATTATTCTGAGCCTACGGGCACATTTATATAAAATATGGGTTTTCAATTTTGCTGTATGCCAGAAGATTGCTTCATAGCATGATTGAAGACTGAGCCCACAAGGTGGCAGAACTGAAGGAGCTGGTTCACTGCTTGGGAAGCATCCAGTCCTGTGCACTCCCCATGGAAAAGCTGGGTAAACACTCGCCCCCTGGAGACAGAGAGCTTCCCTGAAAAAGGAGTCAGACCCAGCATAGCCTGCATTGCAACCCGAGATTTACCCAGGAGAGAAGGAAAAGAAGCCACTGTCCCATCCTGCAGCTGTTCCCGCTGCTCTGGCACGCTGCGATTGTCACTTCCTCCTCCTATCTTTTCATTTTTGTTAATACTGGGAAAGAAGCCAACTGAACAAACATTGATTGAGCACCTTCTGTGTGCTTCCCCACATGGCCTCCTCCGTGTCACCAGCATGGATCAGACAGGATTATTAACCCTTTGCACTCCGAACCGTTCTGGACATTGGCTACCAGCTACTCGACGCTACTTTGCAGCAGAAATGTGCATTTACAGACCCTCGTATTATTTAGTATAATTTTGGAACCAAGTAACGTATTATAATGATATTGGACTTATATAAATTGGGTGACATTGAGGAATGTATATTTGAAAAAAAACAATATTTTATTGTTTATAATTTTGTACAGTATGATAAGTTTTGTAACACTCCCCAATATGCATTGCAGGCTGATTAGTGCACGTTCTCGTCCGACACAAAACCCGCTGACATTTCTTGTATATATATTAGTAATTTTATGATATTTTGATTTAATTTCTTGTGCCATTTCAAGATAAAACTTCAGGGAAACATGCATGTCTCAAAAAGTTGCGTTGAAATAACTCAATTCCCCGTAATCACTAATAAACTGCAATGTCCCCTGAGAGGGGACATCCGAGTGATATGCTAGAATTCCAATGTCCTCTGAGAGGGGACAGCAGAGTGCAAAGGGTTAACTATTTTCTTTGTAACAATTATTTAACAAATACCTAAAATGAACTAGGCAACCTGCTAAAGTACTTTGTGCCATTTCAGTTAATTGTTTTGAAAATCTAAAGTGAGACCTAATATCATATGTGAAACTCAGAGAAGTAAACTTAGGGCCCATTGAGTTAGTAGGTGATGGGACTGGTGTGAACTCAGGCCCAGAGTCCACATGATTAGCCAAAGCAGAAAGGCTAGTTGAGGCAGGGAAGAAAGAGAGGGTACAGAGTGGGGCTGCTCTGTTCCTTTGTTAGAATATGGCACCATCATGACTGACATGTCAATGCTACATAGCTTTCTGGAATGTGGCCATGATGGCAACAGAAAAGGGAGGAATCTGGGAGAGACAATTCTTGCTCTAGGAACTCCCTGTAGGCCTCTGTGCGCCCCCACACTTCTGCTGGGCCGTTTCCCTTGTGTGACTCCCCAGAGCAGGAGCTTTGAAATCAGACCAGCCTCTGTTCTGCTACATCCAGGCCTGGTCACCCTGACAGGGGCCTTAGCTTCTTTCAGCTTCAGTTTGGTTCTCTATGAAAGAGCTACTGTTACCGCTCTCTTTTTGTCTTTTTTCTAGGATTGAACAGAAACCTGATACATTCACTTACGGTTATAACACTGGCTCTAGTATCAGAATGACTGGGGTCAATTTCTTTCTCCACCGTTTACTACCTATAATCTTGAGCAAGCTGCTTGAATTTGCTGGGCCCTATATGTAATTCCTTATCTATGAAAAGGGGATAGTAATGGTACTTACACTCTAGAGTTGATGTGAAGAGAAAATGAGATAAGTCGTGTAAAGCAACTAAGTGTCCAGCAAATAGTAAGTACTCAATAAATGTTAGATATAAAAAGGAAAAAAAAAACTATTAACTAATGTTTACACAGCCCCTTTTGTTGGCCAGACCTAGTCCCAAGCCCCCTGCAGGTCACAGGGTTCAGTGAGGAAGGCCCACAAATCTGTAAGCCAAGAAGTAATCCTGATAATCTGAATTGTGATCAGCTGGGATAGAAATGAACATGGTTTGGTGAGAGAAATCTACTTTGTGAAGGTTGAAGAAGGTTTAAGAGGCTGGAAAATTCTGCATACTATAATTCAACTCTTGGAAATTCATGATATTCATTAACATATTAAAGACCGTGAAGTCTTCAGTAAAGCAATAAAGAAATCCATTTAATTTTGTTTAACCTAGGTTTTTCCAAATTGTTTCGACTGCAGACTGTTTTCCCTTGCAGAAGATCTTCTAATCAGCTTTTGAAAATTAGTGTTCTGCTGAACACCTCAGAGACCTGAACTAAACTGATATTTCTGTGTAATTAGCTGTTTTCCGCACCCCAGCAGGAATCGTTCATTTAGTTTTTCTGTAGACAATAATGACAATACTGCTGGTGAAAAATGCATTTCCAGGTGTCATATTCACCTGCTTTTTTTTTATTTCAGGGCTATTGATTCCTTCTTTCTCTCTTTGAATTTCTTTCTTGGTACATTGCTTTGTGTGTCTTTGTCAACAGACTAGTTTTCTAGGTTTTTTTGCAGAGGTGTAATAAAAGATCGTTTTCAAGAGGTGATTAATTCAGGTGAACTATGCAGTGGGCATCACAGCAAGGAGACTTGACAGTATTTTCCTGGAGCCAGCTCGAGGCATCGGTACTGTGTGGCAAGAGCAAATATCCCAATTAGAATTCAGAAGTGACAACGAGGCCACCATGCCAGCTGGCAAAGAGGTCCTGGGCATTCCTGATCGGCACCAGCAGGTGAGAGAGTGAGAAGAGACGCACAAAGCTGCAGACGCGTGTCCCTCTCCAAAATAAATGAAGCTAATCCATTGCTGCTAAATATCATAGTAGAGCATGGACCAGGCACAGGATGACCTTGGGGCACCAGAAAGTGGCCTGCGCCCGAAATAGCCCATGCTTCAAACTAGAGAGGGAGCCTGAAATTCTAGCATTGTGACTGGTTGTGGAAGGGGCTAATGCAAGACAAATATTTCCCTGAAATAAAATTTTCATGATCGGTTGGCCCTGCATTTGCATACTAACACTAACGTCATGCTAGTTCTATGATCTTACTTACAGCCTCTAAGCCTCAGTTTTCTCATCCATCAAGTGGGAATACTGTCAGAAATCTCATATGCATTTTCATTGTACAGGTTCCTCACCTCCTTTTTAAAATTCACTCCTAGGTATTTTGATTAGATTGTAATGGGATTGTTTTTGGACTTCTTCCTCTTCTAGCTTGTTTGCTTATATGATATTGTAAATTGAATTTGTAACCTGACACTTTACTATACAGATTTATTGTTTCAATTAGTATTTTACTGAGTCTTTAGGTTTTTCTATGTATATTATCATGTCATCTGCAAATAGAAATAGAAGTGGACACAAAGCAATGGAAAGACTTTTCCTGCTCACAGACTGGAAGAATTAGCACTGTTAAAATGGCCATCTGCCCCAAAGTAATATACAGAGTCAGTACAAACTCTATGAAGTTTCTGTGTCATTCTTCAAAGAAGTAGAACAAACTTTATTGAAATTCATATGGAACCACAAAAAACTCTGAATAGTTAAAGCAATTCTGTCGAAAAAAGACGAAGTATGGTAGCACACTCCCAGGGTTCAAACTAGAAAACAGACATACAAACCATTGGAATAGAATTAAGAGACCAGAAATAAACCCACAATTTTATAGACAGTTAATCTACAAGAAAGGAGTCAGGAGAAAACTTTGGAAAAAGGAAAGTTTCATTAAACAATGCTGGGAAAACTAGGCTGTCACATGCAAAAGAATGAAGCTAGACTGCTGTCTCACACCATACACAAAAATTAAATCAAAGTGGATAAAAAGTTTGGATATAAAGCCTAAAACCATAATATACATAGAAGAATGTATAGGTAATTCTAGAAATGTATGGAAGGAATCTCAGGAACACTTCAGCTTCCTGACACCATTGAAACCATTACATAGGCTTTAGTGATTCTTTGTAGATTCATCTCCAACAGCAAGGGAAACAAAAGAGGATTTGAACTATTGGAACTGAATCAAAGTAAAAAGCTTCTGCACAGTGGGGAAAAAATAAAACTTTCATTAAAGCAAAAAAGGACACCTCGCTGAATGGGAGAAAATATTTTTACATTACACATCTGACAAGGGGCTTATATCAAAGATCAACTGATATAACAAAAAGAAAACAGACCCCAGTCCTGAAATGGGCAGCAGAATCAAATAGACACTTCTACAAAGAAGACATAGAGATAGACAGGCGTGTGAAAAAAATGCTCATCGTCACTTATATAGTGAGGGAAATGCAGATTGAAAATACAGTGAGATTCCACTTCACACCTGTGAGAATGATCCATATTGAAACAAGTGTTGGTGAGTATGTGGAGAAAAAGAACCCCCCCACACTGCTGGTGGGGTGGGGGATGTAGACAGGTCCAACCCCTATGCAAAACAGTATGGAAGTTCCTCAAAATATAAAAAACAGATCTACCATATGACCCACCAATCCCACTCCTAGGTATCTACCTGAAGTATGCAACAAAAATGCTAATTTGAAGGACTGTATGCATTCTTGTGTTCATTGCAGCCCTATTTACAATAGCCAAGTTACGGAAACAACCTAAGTGCCCAATGAGAAATAAGTGGATCAGGAAGATGTGGTATATATACACAATGAAATATTAGTCAGCTATAAAAAAAATGAACTCTTGCCATTTGACAGCATGGATGGAACTGGAGGTGATTATGCCTAGTCACATAATTTTGAAGGAGAAAGACAAATACCAGATGATTTCACTTACATACATCAGAAATATAAAGAAACAAAACAAAGTGGTAGACAAAACCAAACCAGTAACAAACCCTAGAAATAAGACTATACAATTGAGGTTCCAGAGGGGGCAGATTGGGTGGACAGCAGGTGAGGAGCGGCACAGAAGATTATGGTGGGGGACTCTGGGTGCCTTGGTGGTGGGCACGGTGTGACAACATACATCTGAACATTGTGACCCCGTACCTCAAAGTCATATGGAGTGTTGTATACCATTGTTACCTCAATAAAACATTAATAAATAAACAAACTTCATATGAGGATTATGGGGAAAGGTGACAACAATGCAATGCAGGCAGCTACTTAGTAGGGTGTTTTAAAATGTCATTGGCCTCCCCTGCCTCTTGCAAGCCACAATCAACTGTCAACTGTAGGATGAGTAATTTGCTCAATTAGTTCTATCACTGAACTGGGCCAGCAGGCAATGATAGAGAATAGAAAAAATGATTAGGAACTGTAGGGGCACATAGGAATGTCTGGAAATGAGAGCACCAGGGTCTGCAAGTAACTGGCTGAAAACAACAAAGTATGGGGGCTTTGGCAATACATGGAGAAGAAATGCAGAGAAGAAGATGGAAGGGCTCCCAGGATCACTAGTTCCCTGATAGCATTGCTCAGAGTAAGCTGTGGCCTGCAGTGCAGGAAGCAGGAAGAGCCAACAACCAGCTGTGTGACTGGCAGTGATGTTTTGCTCTGGGCCACAGATGAGCCACCTGGTCAGAGGAATGTTCCATTTGTCTCCTGAGGTTACCAGAAGCAGTGACATAGAGAAGTTTATAGGCCATGACTTAAAAACATCATCTCACTCAACTTCCTCATTCCGCAGGTAGGGAAATTGAGACACGACAGACAGACTGACCTACCCAGGGACAGGATGATCTAAGAAGACTGGTTCTTAACTCCCAGTTTCCTCTTTCCACTGGACCTAACACTACATATCAGGAAATGAGGCCTGAACGGGGAGAGATTCCCTCTGGAGCGGTTGCCCTTTGGAGTAGGAATGACTCGGTCTGCGCATAATGTGCAATGGCAAGTGGTGTGCTTGAATGACTTGCCACCTTAGAAACATCTTTTGTTCCTCCCCTTTGCTCTTTCCTCCTTTTCTTTTTTGGAATGCAGTGATGGCTCAGCAGTCATGGTGTGAGCTTGAGGATTCCTTGCCGATGACGCACTAAGGAAGCAGGGCAAAAAAGTAGGAGGCTGGGTTATCAGAGGCATCACAGAGCTGCCATAGTTGTCTGGGCTATCAACTCTGCTATTGCATGAGAAAAAAGTCTCTGCTTTACCCTGTGTGTGGCGTGAGCACACGTGTACCTGGTGTGTTCATGGGTATGGTACCGACCAAATTCAAGCCAGCTTGGCTGCAAAGCCCAGCTCTGTGTAACTGTAAGTGACCTACTTATTTTCTCCAGAATTTTCATTTCTTTCTACATTAAACTGTTTCCTTTAATTGTTATTCTGTGCCAAGAGCTGTGCTACTTCATGTGCATCATGAAGCAGGTGTCCCTCCATTATACAGAAGAGAAAACTGAGGCTGAGATTGGCAAGTAACTTGAGTGACCAGGAGCCCAGACTTAGAATTATCTGACTTGGGCCAGCTAGGTTCTTAAAGCACAGGTGTCCATATGAAACAGATAATACGGTGTTTACCATAGAGATATCTTTGGAAAATTATGTCAAGTTGTGTACCAAGTGGCACATAGGAGGCATTCTTTCTGTGGGAACTACTAAAATCATTCTTTGGTGAAGTTTCACTTTATTTTATTTTCTCTTTTTGTTTGATTAATGAAACCTAGAAAAAAATATGTACCTGGAAAGAGGGGAATTCCAAGAAGTATAGAAAAAGGATTTGGATGGGAGGTAATTTTATTTTGCATTTCCTAGCAGCAGCCAATTATTGATAACTAGAAACCAGCACATTCTCTTTCTTCCAGAAGCCTCTGAGAGTGGACCCTTTACTGGGAATAGCAGGAAATATGTTCTTGCCCAGACTCATTAACAGCTCACTATGTGACCCTAAGAAAATCCTTTCCATTTTCTACATCTTAAGTCTCACCTTTATAAAAGGAGATGGTGGATTGTGTTATCCCCAAGACTAGCTCTTCTGTTAATTTCAAGCTCACACAGGATGGCCATACTTCCCATAAAAGTATATTTCAAGAAATAGTCCTTAAGTCATGCCAAGCATATTATTCTGTTACATACCACAAATTCAAAATATATGTTAATTTCAAGACCTCTACTCATGACATGTTAATTTCAGCATGCCATCACCAGTTAGTTTTCCTCATGACATACACTGCAGTTACTGCCAAGAACTCCTTTTAAGACATTAGAAGTGAAGAAATCTTCCAGAGAAAAAGAGTCACTAATTCTCAGACTTTACTTTCTTTCCAAATTATGTTTTGGTATGGTTACTTCTACTGAAAACAATTCAGTATTTCCAGTCTCTTAGTAATACAAGGTACTTAAAAGCTTTCAGAATATAGAAAAAGCAGCCAGAACTATTTCTGTACCCTTTGACCTACTGTGAATCACTTGAGTGACCATGGATGGAGCCCAGACTAATTTTTGGCTTAAAATCCCAAGGCTTCTGTAATGTGAACATTGGAAATATTGTCAGGGAGATTCAGAGACAGTCTTGGGGAAAGTACTTAACCAAGAGATGTGGATGTTTAGAAAGTACCCTTCTGCTTCTGTTTTGCTAAGAGTTTTTATTATGAATCGATGTTGGATTTTAGTAAATCTTTTCATTTATTTATTACATCCATTTATTCACATCCAAATATTGCATGTATGTATTTATTACATCCCTAATAATTACTATGTGATTCTTTTATGAAGGTAGTAAAATGTATTAATCTGTTCCAACTGGTGAATCAACTTTGCATTTCTGGAATAAATATGTTCTGGATGTATTATCCTTTTTATGTATTTCTGTGTTTCCAATATTTTGTTTAGAATATTTGCCATGTTATTCTTGAGTTGTTATAGCCTCATTAAATGAGATGGTAAGTATTTCTTCATTTTTTTCTTATTTTCAGGAAGTGTTCTAAAAATTGTTTTATTCCTTCCTTGATTATTTTGTAGAATTCACATAAGGAGCCACCTGAATCTATATTGGTGCAGAAAGTTTTAAATTAAGGATTAAATTTCATTTATAGTTATAGGAATTCATATTTCTATTTCTTCTGTCATTTTTGAAAGTTTTGATTTTCTAGGAATCTATTTCACTTAACTTTTGAATTTGTTTGCATACATTTTATATAATATCCTTTATTTGCGGCATAACTCTTTTCATTCTTGATTTGGTTATTTGTTTGTGTTCTAATTTTTGAAGTCTTTATCTGCCTTGTCATGGTTTACTGTATTAGTCTTTTTATAAAGCCAACCTTCTCTCTTTATTTCATTTCTGCTCATATTTTTATTGCTTACTTTACTTTAAATTCAGTGTATTTTTTTCTAAATTTTGAGTCTAACATTTGCCAATACTTAGATGAATGATTTTACCATTCTTTTTTATTTATATTTATATCTAGTCATAAATGTCTGTGTACACCTGTGGCTTCATGTTATAATTTTGATGTTTATATTTTTTATTATTTGGTTCAAATATTTTCAGATTTCTATTGTAATTTCCTTATTGACCCATGGTTTATACATAAGCATACATTTTTATATTGAAATATATGGTGGTGATATGGGATACACACTCTCTCACTATTTCTGGTTGTCTTCAGTGGGGAAGTTGGTCTGAAATATTTAATCTCTCATTATCAGAAGCAGAGTTCCTATACCTTTTTATTTTTATTTTTTATTTTATTTTTTTTAATATATATTTTTATTGTTATTTATGTCTTTTACATTTTGCATTCCCCTTGGGTAGCCCACCACCAATTCACCCGTGATCCATCTCCATGGTCCCTTGTGTTCTTTTCTATTCCATTTTGTGCCCTTTCCCTTCCCTCCCTCCGGCTCCTTCCTCCCCCCCTCCCCCCCCCCCACTGATTGTCTCTCTCCCATCCGGCCTCCCTATAGTCCTGTTATAAGTGAAACCATTCGATATTTTTCTCTTTCTTTCTGGCTTATTTCACTGAGTATGATCCCCTCTAATTCCATCCATGTCGCTGCAAATTGCATGTGTTTATCTTCTTTCCATGCTGAATAGTATTCCATTGTGTATATGTACCACATCTTCTGGATCCAATCATCTATTTTTG
>PVIJ01025348.1:0-10816 GCA_004024925.1 Scalopus aquaticus
AACAATGGTGGTAGTGATCTTTACTACTTATGGTAGAGTCTATTTTTGCATAATTTCAATTGGGAATTTTGCCGTCTAAACTGAAGAAATTGGAAACGTGTTTCATCATACAGCTTTGATTGGAATTCTTCCAGGAAGTCGAACTTGAACTGAGCCAAGAAGAGGGGGACCTGTTGCTCTGTTTGTGAGGTTCCAGAGATCTCCAAAGGAGGTAAGGGAGCTTGCCTCCATTGGCAAGACTTGGACGACCCGGAAAAGGAAAAAGCCCTGGGAACCTCGAAAAGAGGAAACCCCAGGTGAAGTCTGGTGCGACTGGCTTTTGTTCCTGAAACCTGCACGGACTGAATGTCAAGGGTTCAGTCCTATCCTACATGGAGTATTCCAACAAAGCTGGCTAAAATTGCTGTTTTGGTTATTCTGCCCTGTGATATTATGCAAAAATAGGTGAAATGGACTGAAAGTAGGTTGAGTTTGCAAATATTTTGCTGTATTGTTGCATAAAAGTTGGAACCAAGGTGGAGAGAACTTGTTTTTAGATAAGGAATGAAGGAATTTTGTTTGCCACACTGGACAGCACCTGGAGACTCACTGTTATTTTCTTTTTCGAACTGGAACCCTAAAATATTGTCATCTGAGACTGCACCCCGATATCCACCTATTTGACCATCATCACCATAGAAATGGTGACAAAAAACGAAAGGGGGGAATTGGGGGGGAAAAAGGACGTCTGCAACAAACTCCACAGGAAGGTTTATGGACCCCCACCTCAAGCCAGAGAGATCCAAGATCCCTAGGGCTACAAATCCCAGAATTCCATCATCATCCAGAAGAGAGGACTACCGGAAACTGAGGGGTGGAGTTAAGCAGACATGTTGGCTATATAACGAGGGCTTTTGACCTTGGGGGGCTCTTGCTTCTCGCCGGGCTAGAGCCTGCCATTGGGGTTTCCAGCTCTTCGGATCTGGTAGGACGTATTTGGAGATTTATCTCTCTTCCTCACTTTCTCTTTTGTCCCCGAGTTATTCAATTTTTTATTTCCCTTCCTTTTGTAAATAAACCCTTTTATTAACCTTTTTGTGAGTGCCTGCAATTGTTCTTATTATAAGCCCTTTGTAAGCGCACGGGTGAGAACCCAGAGTCAGGCTCCCCATTGTATATCGAGGTTGCCCTGTAACAGAAGGAATTAAGTAGAGAAGGTTCGGATTTGTCCACATGGCACAGCTATGCTGTAGCTTCCCAGCTCTGGGGGTGGCTATGAATCTGTCTACAGTCCCTGGGAAAGAACGCAGATCTGAATGAGTGCAAGCTTGCTGTACCTCGGTTTCTGGAATGGACTGACTCTTCAAGGTGTGCAGCTATGTGACGAACCTCAGAGTGGAGGAGCAGGGTTAGAACGGGGAGGGGGCGTTTCCCTACTTCCTTTCGTCAAAGACCGCCGGATCGCAGCCATTCGCGGGGCCAAATGCTGTCTCACTCCGGGACCCATCGCAGTGCGCGGGAGGGGAATCCCTCTCTTTTCTGGTAGGCTACGTCCCTCCTCTGCCCACGCTCCACAAAGCCGCCAGACCGTACCCGAACGTTCCCTTAAACAGAATCCCCCGTTCTGGCATCTGGACACGAGTTTCATGTGCGTGGCCATCTTGTCCACGCCCCTTACGCATCGACACGCGCCTCACGACGATATACGTCACTCGCTGATGCTGTTACGCCCCAGTCCGTCCAGCCCGCGTCCTTGTAAGCCTAAAGTCCCGCCCCGGCCACGCTCCCCGCGCGGGAACATGAGCCAGCTTTCTGTCCCTGGCTGCAAACAGGGTCCGCAGCTCTGCGCCCTGGCTGCACCTCCGCTGCCTCCGGGGCGCCCGCCGCAGCCGGGCGCCAACGCGCTCACCTGGCCCCACCCCGCCCCGCCTCCTCGGAGCGGTACCGTCTTTGCCCCGCCCCCGGCCGTCGCACAGCCACGCCCACGCGCGCACCGCGTCCTCCCGCACGCCCTCTTCCCTCACGTCCCGTGCGTCCCGGGTGCTACGCCTCTCTCGCGCGTGCGCCGCCGAAGCCCCGCCCAGCTCGCGCCCCGCGGGCGCCGTGGCTCCTCCCCGTTGCGCCCGGGTGACCGCCTTCCTCGCGTTCCTCTCAGGCGCCGCGGGTTGTGAGTCCCTCGCGGCTAATTCGTCCACGCTCCGCTGGAGCGGAACCCTCCCGGCCCACGCCCCTCCCTCGCGAGGCCGCCCGGCGCTCTTCCCACGGGCCAGGCCCTTCCCGCGGGGCCCGCCGGCCCGCCTCCTGCCTCCACGCCCCTCGGCCCTGGCCAATCCCAGGCCACCCGCTTCCGCGTCCCCGGCGCGGGACGCCTCCCGCTCGCCCTCTGCTGGCGGGGCCTGGTCCCGGGCGCGAAGGCGCCCAGCCGCCTTGCCCGCGTGGGGCCGGCCTCCGGGGGCTGCGGGGCAGCCGTGTTCGTTCTCCCAGCGCCGGACGCTGCGGCACGAGCGGAAACGGGCCAGGAACCGAGAGGGAGCGAGGGGAACAGGCCTCGCTGAGCCCGGCGGGCGCGGCCCTCACGCAGTAAGCACGCGCCTGCTCGCAGCGCCCAGGCCCGGCGCCGCCCCTGCGCCGAGGGGCCTCCGCACTGCCCATTCGCACTTCCGGGGCCACAGACAGCGTGGTTCTCGGGGTTCTCACCAGCCCCCGCCCCCGCTCCGGAGACCAACGAGCGGACACCCGGGGCGGGCCCGCACGCGGAGCCTCGCGACCGCTTGGCGTCCGCGGAGCACGTGCTCCTTGCCGCCACGAGCCCCCGGGCTTTGCAGCCAGAGTGGCGGGGACGGGGCTTGGTGGGAAGTTAAGGGGGGTGAGGCCACGGGGCCGGTGGGCGAGCAAGTGCTGGGCTCACCACCCGGCTGGAAGGAATGTTGGGCGGCAGCAAACGGCGGAAGCCGCGTTCACAGGGCTTGCTGCAGCCCCGTCCGCAGTCCTTGGCGCAGTGAATCTGCATGGAGAGGAACGCCCCAGAGGGCGTGGTTCTCCCTCCGTGGCCCACGCTGCCCCAGATGGCCGCGGTCAAGGTCTCATGATCCCGCATTAGTTGCTTCGCCTTCCGTGTCGGCCTTGAAGGCGGGAACATTCACAGTATCGAGCTAGAAGGGACGTAGGAAAAGGACAGTTTCCAACAGAACATTTTTGTTCTTGTTGCCTTTTTTTCCCATTTAATTTTTTTAATTTAAGTTTTTAAATTTTCTATATATTTTGCATCATTCTTCCTTTTTGTACACTGTATGCTTTCTCCTATCAGGTGTAGTCAGTCAACAGACTATTTTTAATAAGTTCAGCCTGACCTAGAGAAGGCTGCCTCATGTCTGGAAAATGTTTCAAGCACCAGTCATTTTGGGCCTGAAAAAATAACCCCCTAGGAAAGGGACCAGATGTGGCTTGTATATGTTACTGCATTGGCATTTTTGTCATCCCTTCTAACTCGCTGCTTTCCACAAGTGATTTGAGACAGCTTTGCAAGATGTAGACAGCACTGCGTAAAAGAAGGAGTTGATGGAGCCAGAGGGGAACTCCATGAAATGGGGGAAAGGTCCATCAAGTGCTGGCCACGGGCGCTGAACGGTTGTCAGAGGTGGGCCGCAGGCGAGACGCTCAGCTTCTGAGCCAGAGAGACACACAGAACCACTAGCATTTTAAGGATGCCCAGTGTTCGCAGCATAAAAACCAATCAGGATTTTTGTTCTTGAGAAGCATAGTTTTTCTTCCTGGAGAAATCCTGACTCCTCCTCATGCTGGAAACTCAGTAGGAACAAGTAAGTGTCCTCAGGCGTTTCACGCCGACCCCTCAATAGATGCTTGCCCTGGTGGGAAGCACAGTGCATTGCATCAGTTCTGCGAGCCACCCAGCTTGTCCAGCCATGATCCCAGGTTCTCGGTGTTCTGGCTTTCTTCAGGGCAGCTTTTGATCATCGTTCCACATGATAGCAAGTTTCAACCGGTATGTCCACTGGTTGAATGACTGTTCGGAAGTTTTGGGGCTGAGTCCAGGCTCAAAAGGGGAAAAGCTTTGTGGGCCATTATCATGGCAGAATGGGTGAGTGGCTGCGAGCAAGACCCTGTCCCGCATCTCTGACTTGGAGGAACAGGGGTCTTGTGTGCAGCAGGTCTTTTAGGCAGTCCCCCAAAGCAGCACTTCTTACTGTCAGGCTTTTGATGATGTTCAGATAGTGGAAGGGTCAAAACTGAAAGGCAGAAACTCTGGTATGTTGATGCATTCATATGCTTTGCGTATGCACCAGAATGAGGGCAAGGGTCTGTCACGAAAGGTAGAGCACCTAATCGGAAAGGCAGATGGTGGGATGGGCCCCCACCTCTGGCAGAGGCGGGAAAAGAAGTACCTATAGGCAGGGTCATCCGTCACTAGTATCGCTGACTGGCAGCCAAATAGAAGATGGAGGGAAAATCCTACCCTATGGAGAGCACAATTGCAATAATTGTAGCCTAGAAAAACATGACTTGCCACAACCACGTGAACTCTCTTAATACAGCACCCAGGCACCAGTGGAAAGAGTGAGCTGTCGAGAAGACGCGAAGTGCGGCCTTTCCTTGGCTGCTCGGGGCTCATCATGAGTGAGTCCGCACAGCGTGAGACACAGACAGGCGCACACGCTTTCTGTTAAATTCCTACCTTCGGAATATAAAGTTGGCAGAATTACACACTCAGTTTGTCTGAATTAATCTTTATTTCTCAACAGTAGTAATTAACTTTTTCTGAGCTAGAAAAATGTTAGCCTGTGAAAAATAAGACAAAGTTCATAGTGGTCATGGCTGTTGATTAACCTGCAAAATTTGATGAGCCTTCGAATGTCCTAGCTTCAGTTTTTTTTCTCACCTTAAAAAGAGCATAAGTTAGGGAGTGGAGAAAAAATATTCCAAAGCACAGGGTTCCTTGTTTATCCAAGACACTGGAAGTTGTTTTTCTCTGGCTAGGAATGTCCAAAAATGTTTGCAATGTACCTCACGATATTTCATTTCCACAGTCTTGAGCTGCTTAAAATACCAGGTTATGATTCAAATAGCAATTTATTACAAATTCAAATATTTATGGGCCATGAAAAAGGCAAAATTGACCCCAGAAAGTCCCTGCCCTTCAGGAACTTGACTCTTGCAGGACACAAAGGTGAATCATGGTGGCAGCAGTTCACACGTCCAAATGTGAACAAAACGCCGCAGGCACCAAGGAGAAGGCGAGAATAAAAAATCAGTGGCTTGGTCAAGTCGACGCCAAATAAAACCTTTAACAAGAGCACAGGAAGGTTTCTCAGAGCAAGTGGTCATAGAGGCAGATTGGAACAACGGCACAGACGCTTGGAGGCGGAAACTGAAAGCTCCCAGTGTTCAAATTCAGGAGTGTGAGCTGAACCCACGGGAAGGCCAGAGGCAGGAAAGGGCCCAGTGGGGACTAGCTGGCAGCATGGCTGGGGGACGGGGCGAAGCCTCAGCTGGGATCAGATCTTCCAGGTCCGAGAGCTCGGATTCCCTGGCGTTGGCCCTGGGGTGCTGCCAGATGGCCATGTGGGAACGACTTCGGTGTGTCTGCCAGGGAGCAGGCTCACACTGGGAGGTGGAGACAGCGTTCTGTGGCTGTAAATGAGCTGTGGATGTGGATGTGCCCTGGGTCCCAACAACCAGGAAACTATTTGTTTTTTATAAGCGATTATTCGTTTATGCATTTAAATGGGGTGTAGGCCACAGGTATGGCGGTGGTGGTGGTGAGAGGATTCACCAGAGACAGTGGGGAGCAGAACAGGCAGATCCACTGTAGTACACTGCTGAGGGGAGCAGTGGGCGAGACAGGAGAGGTCTGCTGCGCCATGTGGGAAGCTCCCTGGCCAGGGATCGAACTTGTGCTGCAGTGGCTGCTGATAGTTTTGTAGAGCTGAGACTTAACCCGTTGTGCCACCAGGGAGGCCCCAACTATTCTTTCTTATTAGTCATCTTAATAATAAGAGAAATGACTTTATTTTTTATAATAATTTCAGATCTAATGGTGTTAAAATCTTACAGCATGCTTGATTTTACACGCACACACACGCGTGCGCGCGCACAC
Organism: Scalopus aquaticus; assembly: GCA_004024925.1. Lineage (NCBI taxonomy): Eukaryota > Metazoa > Chordata > Mammalia > Eulipotyphla > Talpidae > Scalopus > Scalopus aquaticus. The sequence continues at coordinate 6,095 of PVIJ01025348.1, forward strand.
ACACACACACACGGTTCCATCTTCTGTTCTTTTGTGAGCTATTTCTCTTAACCCAAAGACAAGGAGACAAAGTACCAGATAAAGGTCTAAATCATCTATCTAAAGTTTGTGGACTATTGAACAGCATCTCTGGCGTCTACCCACTAGATGCCAGTAGCGCCTCCCTAATGGGGCAACCAAAATATTCCCCAAATATCCTCTGATTGAGAACCGCTGGAACCATTTAGTTAAAATGTATTTTTCACAACAGACAAAAAGACTTTATCTCTCCATGCATCTTAATACTGACAGTTTAAAGAGAGTAATTTTTTTCTTGTCTCCTAATTACACTGAGGATAGACTAATTACTGCAAGCATCTTAATACTGTTTATTATGTAGTATATCAATTCCATTCCAGTTTAAACTATGAAGGATCATGTTGATTCAAAATTCTACAGCTTCTATTCTAGAAAATTATTGAGTGGAACCATTTGATTAAGATGTCAGCTTAAAGGTCCTCCCTGGTGGTGCAGCGGGTTAAGCGCAGCACTATGAAGCTATCCAGAGCCACTGCAGCATGAGTTCTATACCTGGCCAGGAACTATGAAAAATGCACCTCTCCTGCATTGCCAGCTGCTCCCCTCAGCAGTGTACTTCAGTCGATTTGCCTGTTCTGCTCCCCACTCTGTCTCTGGTGAATCCTCTCACTACAACACCTCTGGCCTACACTCCAGCTTGTATGCATAAATAAATCTTTAAAAAAAAAAGAAATCAGCTTAAAAAGTGCAATATTTTGATCTTATAAAAAGTTTCCATGTTCAGCAGTTAAGATTTGATTTCTTTTAATGTGTTACAACCAGTACATTTCTAACACCCAATGAAAATATGCGGAGTGAAGTTTCATTTGGAATAGTTCCAGTATCCTGTAGTAGATTTAGTTTCTATAATTTTAGTGAATTTCTGTTTGTGACAATGAAACAGAAAAATCAGGGTCAAAATTCAAAAGTCACATCAGTGTTCTCTGCCTTTTGTTGCAGGTAAATGGAGCATTCATATCCCCACATGCTTTTACAACTCTGATGAACTTTAAAAGGCATCATGCATGAATCGAAAGAATGACTCACTTGTTTTCTTTTTGTATGATCTCATATTTAATTTACTCTTCAGATCAGTAGATCAATACTTATGTGCCGAGAAACTGCTTTTCAATAATGTTGTGGAGTATGAAAAACATGGAGAAATCAATTTCTTTTTCCTGTCTAAGGAGCCTGTTGTATCATCCATGGCAACAGTAATCTCAACTTTTTTTAAAAAATATTTATTTTATTTATGCATACAAGAGCTGGGTTGTAGGCCAGGGGTGTATGGGGGTGGTGGTGAGAGGATTCACCAGAGACAGAGTGGGGAGCAGAACAGGTGCATTGACTGAAATACACTGGTGAGGAGAGCAGCAGGCGAGGCAGGAGAGGTCTACTGCGCCATGTGGGAAGCTCCCTGGCCCAGGATCGAACTTGTGCTGCAGTGGCTGCCTATAGCTTCATAGTGCTGAGACTTAACCCCTTGCGCCCACCAGGGAGGGCCCAAATCTCAACTTTTTATCTAAATTCTCTAAACTCTAAAGATAAGAAGTAAATAGTAACAGAGAATGCAGCTGCTTTGTCATCAGTCCCAGTGTTAGTAATGAATTATTATGTTCTTATATGTGAAATGAGCACTGGATCAAGTAAGTTTGCTATGAATTCTCTGGAATTTAATACTTAAAATTGTGCATGAAAAAGACTAAGTGTGTGCACGAGTTTGAAAAGTGAAAGAAACAAAGACTGTATGTTAAGAGGCAAGAGCAATAGTATCTAATTCTACCTGTTTAATTGAGCTGTCTATCAAACTCTTTAATTGTTAAATATTTTTCACTTTCTAGGTAATTCATACCTTGTTTGACTTTTTATATTTTAAGTGAAGTTATTGACAATGTCTTGTTTTGTCATACTTTTTGTCTTTATGTTCACTTGGCAAGACCTGTAAGAGTCATTATTTTTAATCATTCCATTTTCGGCTGCTATTTTTTGAGTTATTGTCAGAAACTCTCCTAAGCCAAGATGGGGATGTAGAATAAAAGGACTATTTAGGAAATAAGGATGAGATCTCTGTACATCTATCCTTCCTATGTCAGGTGGTCAGAATAGTATTCCAAGGAAAATTCAGAGCCGGAGATATTTTCATTATAACTGAGAAAGATTAAAAATAAATAAACCTCTTAGCTAAGAGATATAAAAAAGAACAAGGAAACAAGTATAAATAACAACAGTAAGAACTTAATATATGTAAATAAGAGTCATGTATCAGAAAACAGAAAGAATGAAAAAATGAAATCCAAGATCTTGTTCTTTGATTAAACAACAAAAATAGATAAACCTTTGCAAGAATGATGGAAAATAAGTAAAAATTAATATATACACTAAATATAAAGGGAATATAGCAATGAATGCAAATGTTTTCTGGGAAATCGTATATGAAGTCTATGAGAAGAGAGGAAAATCTTGATGAAATGAATGATCTTCTTGGAAGTTGTAAGCAGTCAAAATGGACTCAGAAGTATGGAACCTGTGCTAAGTGCCATGTAAGAAATGAAAATTTTGAAAGAACTCTGTTTCCCAAAATGTGTGATTCACATTCAGATCTATTCTGTTTTCATTCTCCATTTCTAAAAATCTGTAAACATTGATGATGTTAGAAAGCTTTCTTTAAAAAAAAAAAGGTATCTTTCTGTACTGTTTTCCAGAAGGTAATATAAGGGCAGGGAAAAAATCAACACCATGAGTCAGCACTTGAAAAAGAACCTATTTGATGACCACCATGAAAATAGATTTCAAAGCTTAAGGGAGGTGGGGGGCAGCAATTGAGTCCTGAACCTTGTTACAAATCAACAATGTGAATTTACCAAGGGAGTCAATCAATGCAAAGATGTGTATTAATACAATGCACCAAGTTGTAAAAACCCTGGGATCAGTATAATAGAGACTGAAAAGGCAACTGATCAAATTCAACATCAGTTATTGATCAGATTTTCAGTAAACTAAACATAAAAGGATCCTTTTATGGGATGACTCGTTGAATGGAAAATGGCTCACTAAGCCCCGAGGAGCTGCCTTCCCAACAAAGTAAGGAAGACGACAATGGTCTTGTCATGCCCACCATGATGTCACCCTGTTCTGTTCTGAGAGCAAGGCCGAAGTCAAACAAAACAACATTACAGGTGAACCTGCAAGAAGACCCAAGGCTGAGGACGCACGTGCTAACTCTAAAGATATACTCACATTAGCGTCAGGCTGGTGGTATTAGGGATGCTTTGTACTTTTCTTTTTGCTTCTTTGTATTTTCTATAAAGAACATTTATTGATCTTTTTCAATTTTTTGAAAATGAGAAATCATAATTCAAAAGCTGTTTTCTCCTCTTTTCTACGAATGGCTTGCGCCGACTAAAACAGCATTTTACTGTCTTCATAAGTGACAAAGTAAAAGCAAAAGAGAGGTGGTTGGTGCTCCAGAAAGGGTGAGACCACAGGGAAGCTGACTGAGATTCCTGTCTCTGAGGGCTTTGCTTCTTGGAGTAAGTAATCGCCTTGTTATCTCTATCTGTGGGTTTTCCTTCCTGCTGGCTTTATCTAGTCTAGTTTCTGAGATAACTTCATCCAGTCTCACTTTGTTTTCAAGGGTTAGTTAGGTGAGTTCTTCCTTCTAGGAAATTTCCACTTCACCTAATCTTGAAATTGCTAGAATGACTGGGCTAAGTTTCGGCTGCCCCCTCCCCTGCCCACCCCAGGGCAGCTTTTCCTGACTCTGCCCTTGCGGGCAAGGTGAGGGAGAGGAGGAAGCTTCCTCAAGGCAGCTAGTGACAGAAATGGGCTATCCTGACAAAAAGGACACCGCAGACCCTCGGTGTTGCTCAAGTGTTGTTGCTATTTTTCTTTTTGTTCAAAAATCCGAAAGTTCGTTTAACGTCGGATTCATCCAGTGTCAATTTTTCATTCCTGTTTTTCAAGCAACAAGGTGGGATTTGGGAGCTGAATCACGAAGAGGCAGCGTGGTGGCGAGGAAAGCCCTGGCCTGGACCCCCTGGGAAGCTTCCAGAGGCCTTGGTAGCAGGCCCCCTAGGGGGAAGATTTTTTTTAAAGATTTATTTATTTATGTATATAAGAGCTGGGGTGTAGGCCAGAGGTGTTGGGGGGGGTGAGAGGAGTCCCCAGAGACAGAGTGGGGGCAGAACAGGCGGATCTACTGAAATCCACTGCTGAGGGGAGCAGCGGGGAGACAGGAGAGGTCTGCTGCGCCATGGACTCTCTTCCACTCGTTCTGGGAACGCCCAGAGCACGTCTGAGGCTTCGCAGCAAGGCCTGTTTTGCCCAGCGATGACCTAGGTGCGGTGCGGTTCGGGGTGGAGATGGGTCTCAAGGGTAGGACACCAGGCTGGCGGAGTGACACCCACTCCCCCGCCCCCTCGCCACCATTGCCTCACTGCCAGGTCCTTGGTTTCCTCCTGAGGGGCAGGAGTGACAGCAGGGCCGGTGAGGTGCTGTTTGCAGGGTTGGAGAAATAACCCAGCCACCCCCATTGGTGGTAGGCAGCTCCTAACTCCTGTCCTACAGGCGCCCTGACCAAGGCCGTCACTAGCCCCCGCTGTCTACTTCCATCAGCTGAAGGGACAGTTCATTTCTCAGTGGCACGGGCTCCATTTCAAGGGTCCC
>PVIJ01025349.1:0-10812 GCA_004024925.1 Scalopus aquaticus
GCACTCAGGCTGTGGTAGAAGGGCATATTAAGGTTGTACACAGTAGCTTTAGTTCCTTCAGGGATTTATTAAGGCATTGAGCACAGTGTCATTTTGAGCCAACTGAACTGAATACAAGGAAATACATCAGGACCTGAGGAATTTACCATTAAGGTTAATGGTGAGGAGGAAAGAACATTTTGAGTAACACCTGTGTGGCTCTCACTTGTGTCTCTCAGCTTGGAGCTCCAACCTAGGGGCTCCTGGAGATATCTCAAAGGTCCCAACACTGGTGCCCAACAGGCTCGTAACCCTCCTACCTGGTGCCAGTTGGCAGGATAGGCTTCCTGGAGCATGCAGCTGCAGGAAAGCACCCGTGGGTGGAGAACAGGGTTTGGCCTGGCCACACATGAGGTGCAGAGACAGTGGGCAAGCAGAGGGCAGAGCAAAGAGAACCTTGGACACCATGCAAGGGCTGGTACATGAGGGACCAGGGGGACTCTGCCTGGGACCTAACTGCATCTGTTCAGCTTTTTTTCCCACGTGACAGTTCGTTATTTCTGGGGAGAATGGGAGAAGACAGACAGGAAAGGAGGGAGGGAGGGAGGGAGGAAGGAGAAGACAGTCCCCACTTAGTGGAGGCCTCAGCCTGAAAGCCCTGACTGCTCGTGGTCACTGGAGGCGCTGAACTGCCTCTCTACCTTCTTTTGGTCCTTGATCTTGAGTCCAATGTCCACCCTCTTCTCAAAGAAGTTCACCAGCACAGACTCTGTTAGGATGGAGGCCAAGATCTGCTCAAAGGAGATGCACCAGTCTGTGTCCACAGTGCCCCCACAGCGAGCAGTGGCCTCAGGGCTGCGGGTCTCCCCACCCACCAGCACTGTGTCATCGGCCAGGTCCTCACACTGCAGGGAGCCTGTGCTGACCACCGAGTAGGAGGACATGGACATGTCGTCTTTGGTTTCATCGTCAGAGAGAAGCTGAGAGGGGGATCCCTGCCCCTCGCCGCCACCCCCTTCACCCACCACCTGGCTTTCCTGTGGTGCCTTCCCAAGGTGGGCATCACCACCAGCTTTGGCCTGGGGATCCCCTGCAGCTGGTGGCTGAAGCTCCAGGGCTGGGTCCTGAGTGGGGTTGGGGGTTGGTGCTTCATCCTCCTCAGGGGCACCATCCCTGGGCTTCCTGCCTGGCCGTACCGAAAACCTCTTCCCCACCTCGCCGATGCGGAGCAGCAGGCTGGCCACTGTGGCGATGGCGTGATACAGGTCCTGCTCCATCGGGTCTTCACTGAACATGTTGTACAGTGTCTTGCACAACTCAATGAACTGCTCCTGTGAGGGAAAAAATCACAGAAAAAGGGCAGAGCAATGGTGAGCAATGGGTCAGCTTGCCCTGGGTTCAGTTGGCCATGTGCTGGGTGCTCTAACCCAAATGGTGGGTTTTCTGTCAATTGTCTCCACACACCTCGATCTCGTCCTGCCCATTTCACAGACTGCAACACAGGCTCGGAGAGGGAAAGTAGCTTGGCACAGCCTTCAAAAGACTATATATCAGCACAGAAAACTATCTGGGGTCTCTCCTTGTCTCCATGTCCATTCTATTAGCAGAGACGGGCTCATTTCTATCATGACTTTCCAAATCCAGTGACTACAAGAACTTCTTCACTGTTTTGTAAACACTTCCAGACCTTCTATCTTTAATCAGCAGTGACTTCAACTCTGTCCCTTATAAGGTTCTTCAGAAGATTGTGACAGAGCAAGCACAGCCTGGTCAGCCGAGGGGTAGGGAGGTCAAGTTCCAGGCTCTGAAGCCATACTTTCAGGCCTCCTGGTCTGAGAACTGGATACAGCCTCACTCTCTGGGGCACCCCAATCACAGGCATGTGGGTGAGAAAGCGCCCAGACTGCAGGCTGCCCTGTGGGCAGAGCAGGGCCATGCTCAGGCTGCAGTTCACGAGCTGCTTCTGGCTGTACATCTGCTCTCTGAATCCAGGGCCTTGGTTATGAGGTCCTGAGCAAGGCGCCAGGTTCCCCACCTGGAGACCAGCAAATGAAGAGTCGGCAGAGGGGACAGGTGGGCCTGTGTGTGTCCAGTGCCCGTGCAGGTCTGGGGGTGGAGCAGGAGTACCATGAGGTGGTCTTGTGAAAAGTGGTATGTCTCCGTCTGAGGGAGGCTAACCTTCCCTTGTGCTTCTCTGGTTCACAGATACTGATTAAATGAAAGCAAATCATCTCCATGAAACAGTGCTCCAGACAAGGTCCTAAAACAGCTTTCTGAACTCACATATGACTGCCTTCTGACTAGTGGCCCCAGAGGCTGGCACAATTCTCACCCTCCATGGTTGCCAGGAGTGCAGGTGGTGAAGTGCCTGGTGGGAGGGCCCTGTTTTGGTGAGAATTCTCCAGAAATATCTATTGTAGACTGTGTTGTGCCTACCTGGTTCATCTTGGGAAGATCCTTGATTGTCTCCTTCTGAACCTCTTTCTCCTTGGCCCACATTCGAAGGTAGTGCCGATAGTCGGGGGGGCTGGTCCCCTTTTCCTCTATGAGTTGGGAGAAAAAGATTAATCTCCATCTGCCAAATGAGAGAAAGAGGGCTGGGGGCTGGTAGCAGGCAGTGAGTGGGTTTGGGTGTTGTCAGGTGTGGAGCTACTCAGGTCCTCTTACAAGACACCCGCTATTTGGGGAGGTGGTGATGGAAATAATGCCCATGGCTCTCCCGAGTTGTGCTGAAGTAGGTTTGACCTATGTTGATGAAGTCGGCCCAACCTGTATTGCCTGAGACACTGGAACCACATGGAGGCTGGAGGGAGGATGGCATAAGAAGGAGAGGCTGGCTGGACCACCTAGAGGGGTCCTGGCAGAAAACAGGTGATCTCAAGGGAGGTGTGAGGGCCAGAGGTGTTCACAGCTACAAAAGATTAAGGCCTGGGGCTATCGAGAGCGCGATTTCCCTCACAGTATCGCCTCTCCCACAGGGACAGCCAGAGTTAGCCATGACGGGTACACAGGCCCCACTGGCCCTAGGGACCCTACTAACACAGCTCTGATGACACCTACCTTCTCTTTTGTCTCGGATGCCCTCATTGCCAGCTCCACCTTGTTCTTCCGGCCGTAGTGCTTCTGGACCACCGGGAAAGTAAAAGAACATTCTTCTGTTATGACTGCACACTGCTGAGGTTCTGGGCGGGCCAGGCTCACATACCGCCTCTGTTGCCAGTAGGCCAGCCCCACTCATCTCCACCTGCTTTCATTAAACCAGAGAGCGTGAAACCCTCGTGGGCTCTCTTGTCAAAGGAACGCAAGTCTTAACACCAAGGAGTATGTCCAAGTGACCAATCATGCATGTTATGGAGAAAAAGTGAGAATTAATTTCTATAGTTTCTGCTGAAAAAGGTCAAACTTAGGAGTGCTAATTACCAAGTCAACCTGCAATTACCACACCAGCTAATGGGGGAATTTTGTGTATCTGTACACGTTTGCTGGAGCTGGCACGTGCTGTGCAACCTACAGTGAGCATGAACTTGGGGAAAGCTCAGCTCTCCCAAAAGTGCTCCCAGAGACAGTGGGTGACCCGAGGCAGGACAGCAGCATTCCAGCTCTGGATGGCCTCACTGATGGGGTGGACTGGGGAGGTGCACCTCTCTGGGCTCAGGCTTCCTACCTTGAGATAGAAAGCCACCGTGAAAATGGGGCCTTTCCCTAGCATGAGCCTAAAGCGCCGTTGATGTGCCCAGGTCCCGAGTACAACAGAAGGTAAGCGAGATTGTTTAGTTGGCATATTTGAAATCATAGTCTTAAGCTTCGTAGTCAAGTTCAAGTCAAGTGAGCCTTTGACACTGTCAACAGGACTGCCTGGGTATCTTGATACCCAGTTTTAAATTTCCCCTCTGGGTGTATATTATCCTTGGTGAGTATCATCTGTCCCCTAGAAATTACAGGGTGGAGTTCTGATCTGTTTTGTGAGTAAACCACACACTAATGGCTGGCTCACCAAATCCCAGGCCAAGAATGGCCTATAACCCTGAAGTCAACACTCCCAGTGGATGTAAAGGAAGAATGGGGACGACTTCCAGTAGGCACTCAATATGCGTATTTTTCCTTAATGAAACAACTGTTTGGGGAAGGAACACCACCAACTTGTGGAGAACGTGGAAACATTTTCTAAGGGAAGCACCCACTAGACCCTCCACCTCCTTCTGTGGACTCTGCACACTTCACACTGCTGCAATGACAGCATTTGTATTTTTTCCTATAAATGTGCAGACAGAAGACTTCCTGCACGTGGTCACAGGGCTGACACGCTGGTGCTACACCATGACCCCAGTGCTGTGTGTCTTACACCCACCCTCCAGACAAGCACAGGCCACGCCTCTCCTCCCCTGTCCATGGGAATTGCCTCCGCTCGGGGTCCTCCACAGGATGTACCCACAAGTGGGGTTTCTGGGACCAAGCATTTCTAGGCCTCCCGAGGATACAGTGGTGTTAGGAAGATGAAGCCCAAAGTTCTGGTGAAGCCCAGAACCAGGGGTGTGTCCCAGCCCCCAGGACTGACCTTGAGCCTCCCAGGGCAGGAAAAGATCCAGATCTGAGGCCAGGGGAGATGCTGGAAGGGACAGCGGAGGAAGACCAGAGGGCAGAGGGAGGGAGAAGTCAGGGTCCAGGAAGGCAGAGACAAGAGAAACAGGAATGAGAACACTGCCAGGGGCCCCGGCTTGGACAGGGAGGCAGCGTCCCCTTGTCCTGGAGCTCTCCAACGCAGCACAGGCCTGAGCCACCGTAGGGGCACAGGCCACCCACACGGGCCCCAGAGCAAAACCTGGTGCTGATGGCTCACCTTCTGAGGAGCTGTCCTCGGTGAAAAAATGGGTGGCTTCCAGGGCAGACTCAGTCTCTTCTGGGCTCAGTGCTGTGCTCAGAGAGTAAGGAGAGTGAGGGCAGGAGAAAGCAATGTGATTCACACAAAAGCAAACCTCTCTGAATTCTGGACACAGGCCCAGCACGCCATGGTCCCCAGTGCCTGCTGATATGGTGTATGGTCAGAGGGCTAGCAGTGATGACTGACTCTGGGTACGGTTACTCTCCTGACTTTGTATGTTGTCTCTGAAACATAAACAGTATCCCTGGTTAAAATTGACTCAGTGCAGTTGGGAGTCCAGTGACCAGCCAGCCTTCTGCTCACCCCTTGATGATGAGGCCCAGAGGACCCTGGGCACACATGTAGAGAACAGCCATGTACAAGTCACTTGCCCTTCTCATTCCATACACTGGGTGTTGTTCCACAGTGATCCACACGGGAGTGTGAATTGTGATTCATTGCGACTATGCAGACCCCCGGTCTCTGCTGTGGCACACCATTCCAGTGTGTGTGGGGTTACTCTCCTAGTTGTCCATGGGGGGCTCACAGTGAGAGGGGATGAACAGTGTGTAGCACATGGGGGAGGTGGCAGGGTGTGGGCAGAATTCTACCAGGGGCCTGGGCACAGCAGAGGGGTTCTGGGCGCTGGGGGTGGCTGCACTTGCTCTCTTATGTAGGATCTCAGCCCAGTGAATCTGTCCCTCAGCTGAGTCAGACATGGTCAGCACCAACTCTCCCAGAAGGGATAGCCGGGACACTATTCCTGTCACATTGTAGGGAAAAACCGGCCACTGGTGAAAAAAACTTGTGTCCAGAGCAGGACTTTCTTTCTCAGGTAACACAGAACAATTGCCGGGAGAGTTATATAATAGAATCTGGGCCCCGCCAGGCCAAAGTGTGAGCGTCTGGAGCTGGCGGCCTCTGAGGTTCTAAGGGCTGTGGATAACAGCAGGGTCCCAAGCAGCTCCACCTCAGAGCCTAGGCTGGAATTTTCAGTTTCTTCCAGTGCAAACAGGGCTAACTCTGCCTAGAATGACTCTCCATGTGGCTGCACCAGGTGGGCCTGGCGTGCACAGGAGGGCTCCAACGACTGCGGGTTGTCTTTGACCAGCTGCCCCACTGAGCCCAGGCATCGCCTGTCACTAGCCTGGGGCACTTCAGAGATGCAAACCCTGCTCATGGCTATGACAGGGCTCTGCAGGTTACCCCTGGGCCTTAGCAGTGCCCCCCAGGTTGACCCTTGGAGGAAAAACAAGCCTTAAGAACAAGTTACTAACCACAGAGTCCTTGGTTTCAAATTGAGTGTCCAGTTATGCGACCCCTCACAAGCTGTGACCTGGGAAGGTCACAGCTCTATTCAGACCAAGACAGGCTGGGCCTTACTCCCTCTACTAGGCCTGGCCTCCAGGGCTGCCTCAAGGTCCAGCACCCCACAGAAGCTTGTGCTGGTCCTTGGGATGCTATAGGCCCAGCTCTGGAAGTGTGCGAGGCCACTGCTGGGGAGTAGGCGGAAAGGGTGCAGCTCTCACCTGGGGGCAGGTGTAGCTTGTAGAGCGCCTTGAGCTTCTCTGTCAGGTCCCCGTGGTACATCCCACCTGTGGAGGAAGGCCACAGGGTGCTGAAGACCTGGGACAGTCTGAATTTGAACATCTCCCCTTCCATTGGCTTCTGGCAGAACCCTCCTCACAACCTGGCTCCCTCCCAGAGAGGGCTCTGAGAGCGAGCCCCAGGTGCCCTGATTTTCACCTTCTCTAGGGTCTAAAGACCTGGCCTCCAGCAGCTTCAGGCTAACAGAAAGCAGTGGGGAGGGGCCTTCCATTGGAACCCCATGTGTCTCCTGTGGGGAAACTGCCCTTCCTTTAATAAGGATCAAGGGCTCTGGGCTGCCCTCTGCTAGCTGCAGTGGGAAGACTGGCTAGGTCTGGACCTTGGAGGCTTCTTCAGAAAGGGCTATAGGGTGTGGGCAGGCACTTACTCATCCCTGTCACGAACTCTTTGAAGTTGATCAGTGAGTCCTTGTTTTCATCCAGGAGCCGGAACATTCGTCCTGCCAGCACAGATGTGTGGGAGCCACAGGCCCAGGGTGTCAGGCTGGTGAAGAGGTCCCGGAACTGGCTGGCATCTATGCGGTACTGTTCCAGGTAGGGCAGGCTGGGGTCCCGACACCCAGCTGTGGGGCGGGTGCTCCCCCAGTACTGACTTGCCAGATGTTTGGCCTGCAGGGGACACCGTCTGGTGAAATGGCCTGAGAGCCCCAGCCCTGGGCAGTTAGGATTACCAGGCTAGTTGGGGTGTCCACCCACCCTCCTTCTCTACCCAGGTCGCCATGTCCCAGTGTGCTGAGTACTGGGCCAGATGCAGCAGCTCACAGAACCTCTCATGTTGGCTCCATCGGCCCCTCACTTACAGTGGGGTGATCTGGGACAGATCCTTGGGCACCAGGCTACAGCCAGCCTAAAGCTGCAGCATGGCAGCCACCTTGGGGGCTGAACCAGAGGAAGCTGGGAACTGACAGGAGCAGAAAGGCAGCACAGACATTTGTGCCTGCTGAGGAGAAAACACTCTTTTCCTTTTGTAACAGCAACTGAAATTTTCTTGAAGAGCCCATCCTGTCCCGCCCTTAGGCCAAGGGGAGGGTACATGACCCAACCCAGATTTGGCCCAGTGGCAATCACCTCCTGTAGCCACAACCCCTAACTTGAGTCAGTCTAGTAATCAACCTTGGACTTTTTTGAGAAAGCCATTTAGAAAGTAAAATTCTTTCCACTGGGGTTCCTGAGAGAACAGGATGATCCTGGATCTGTCTACAATTCTACCACTCTGCAGGAAGAACAGTCCAGAGGACATCTGAGGTGGGGAGAAGCATGTTTGAGCACCCAGGTCCAGCATACCCGAAGCTGTGCATTCCTGGTCTTTCCACTTACATGAGCTAGTTCATTCCCTCGTCTGTATAAACTGATGTGAGTGGTTTTCTGTGACTTAAAAGTGTCCTCCAAGAATAAAATCATACCACATGAAGTTTGTGGTAACTGTAATTGAATATACTTTAAAATCTATTTCTCTTCTGGCAGGAGGCTGCTGTGCTAAGGATACATTTAGGGGACCAAGCTGGGGTTGTGGTCCTGCCTGTGTTTTGATTGTCACCTTAAACACCATGTAAAGGTCCTCCAGCTCTTCAATTGAGAAACCAATGTCCCCAGGTATAGCTCGGACCTAGGAGGGAAGAGAAATAGGATATACTGATAGATTCTCAAGTTCCTGCAATGGTAGGAACAAGATGCTCTTTGAGATAATGAGTACAGAGACATGTACCACCCTCTGGTCTTGCTAACTGGCCCAGCACACAGGGTGGCCCACAGGAAAGAGGACGTGGCCCACACATTCACTTCTTGGGCACTGCCCACCCTGCTACTCATGAGGTCAGGGACCTCTGTCTGGATGCCTGGAAAGTCCCGGTACCACCTCTTTGGAAAGCATTCTAGACCTTCCCAGTACATTCTCCCTCCAGAGGTGGGGAAGGCAAAGGCTTGTGCAGAGAACAGTGGGCTGGGGGGTGGGGTGGGTGGACGGTGGCCAAGTGTTGTCACCCAGGGGCAGGGGCAAAGTCAGGCCGGGAGGGTTCAGCTGGGAGCAAAATGGTACTTGGACTTCAGGCAGTTAGGCACCAGGGAAGCTGATGACCAAATCGTGAGCAGAAAATTGTGATGGGGATCTTTGCCTACGCTCCCACGCGTGCCCAACACTTATGGATTCTAGTCCCTTGCTGCACGGCACCCCGCCTGCAGCTCGGGAGGCTCTTTGGCAGGGGTGTTCCCCCTGGGTCATCACCCCACCTTGCCTGCACCTGGGGCCATGGGACCCCTGCTCCATCCGTACCACACTCCTCTTGGCTGTGTCCTCCAAGGACTGGATCACTTTCAGCCTCTGTTTAAACCGCATCTGTTCAATGTCATCGGTGCGTAGGCTGCTGAATTTCTGTGGTGAGATCCCAAAAGATAAGGTGGAGTCGGGTCTGACACCTCCCACCTCCTCACTTTAGCCCTGCACCCACACGCACATATGCAGAAACGTGACAAGGCTCCAGGGATTATTCACCTCATATGACACCTTCAGGAGGTCAAAGATGTCCACCTCTGCAGGGGGTGTATCCCTGCTGGTCAGCAGGGCGTGGAGGTGTGGGATGGGAGGAGAGACACTCTGTTTATTGACCACGTTATCCAGGTATCTGCCAGGATTAAAGACAGAAGTGTAGGCCACTCACAGGTGGTGATAGGGGACTGTTACCCATGCTAGGTGATGTGGAGGGACCATTTCACAAGCAGGAGCTGAAAGCTGGGCCTCTCCAGGAAAGCTGGAGATAAGCCACTGACTCCATGGTGAGGTGGAGATGTGCCCTGGTATATAAGGGGTCCTGTTGGAGGCAGTGGAGAGAAGACCTCACCCTGAGCACTAAACGAGGAAGCTAAGATGTCCTCAGGAATCCTATGGGAGAGGGCCCTTTATATGCCCAGACACTTTCACTCCAGGAGAAAGGTCTAGTGTGGTAGGAGCGACAAAGGTCCCCTCCCTCTGGTGAGCCACTAGGGACGTGGGGATTACCTTCAGCAAGACTCAGGAAGCAAGGAGAAAGGTGCGGAAGGAGTGCTGCTGTGGCCATGTCTGTGGGGACACAGCTTTAGGACAGGGCCTGACTTCGGCTGGGCTCGTCCAACCTGGACATCATGTCCTCACAGGCTCTCCAAGCTGGGCCTGATGCTCAGGTGGGAGAAGAGGCTGCTTCTCCCCATACTCGGGTCAGGGCTCCATCCCCGGGAGGCCCTCACTCCTGAGGAGGGCCCATCAATCTGCTTGGTGTGGGGAGGGGCATGAAAATCCTCTGTGACCCTGGTGCGGGCTATGTCTGGTCCTCCCTGTGGACAAAGAGCTAGCACAGTCCAGAGCGGGAAGATGACAACCCGTAGAACGCTAGCCAGCATCTCCGCTGGCTCAGCAGGCACGTGGCAGCATCCCTGGCTGTCCTGGGTGGCCAGGAGCCTTAAGGCCAGGGTGAGGACTCAGCTCCTTTGTACAGAGAAACCCCAGTGGCAGGGGAGCTCTGATAGCAGACAGAACCCCTTGGGATGCTGGTGGGTGAAACTAGTGCAGGGAAACCCGTAAAGAAGCAGGCATGAGGCCCCGGGCAGGGGCGTTGTGGGCCTACACTGAGGCCTTGGAGGGTGGGAAGGGACAGCTGGATCCCAGAATCTATGAGGATGGGATGTGGAGTTGAGGGAAGAGGTGGCAGGGGAGCTCTCCCTGGATGACCCTGGGGCATGGGCGTGACCAGTGGGCATCAGCTCTTGTAGCTCTTTCAGCAAGCGCAGCATGGTCCTGAGCTCAGGAAAGCATGACCAGGCCTGTTTTGTGGTAATAACAGCTGCCCCGCTGTTCCAGACACCTCCTACCCACCCCTGGAGCGCCCGGCCCAGCATGCTCCGGCCCACTCCCATTCTCTCTTATCCCAGCCCTACTGCTGCCCCAGTGCTGTTCTGTCCCCACTAGGAAGGAAGCTTCTCCTGCCCCCTGGATCTAGCGGGACCAGGTTCCTGGTGGACAGTCACCGAATGCTGGCTGGGGAGCACCCAGGGCTGTCCCCTGGGAGGCTGGCTTGGTCACCTGCCCAGGATGGTCATGGCCTCGCCCTCATCCACACAGCCCAGCAGCTCCTCCACGTTGGCGTCCAGGATGGCCAAGGCCACTTGCAGGATCACCTTGATGCCCTCATAGAAGAAGCAGTCAACGATGACCACGGCACTCTCAAAGGGCATGACGCTGAGGAAGAGGGTCAGGAACCAGGAAAGTGAGATGCTGGAGATGACCCCCAGGTCTTGCATCTTCTCAGAGAGCTGGGGTAGAAAGTCCCTTGTGAGCTCTTCAAAGATGCCTTGGTCCACCAGGGCACCTAGGGAGAGGACAGAGGAATCCGACCTGTGAGC